>WHYT01017828.1:0-31340 GCA_009806455.1 Tetrax tetrax
AAAAAAAAAAAAAAAAAAAGCGTGGCTGGTATCAGTGAGCCTTCTTTGTTGATGCCTTTTACTTTGTTATAGCGTGACTGTGCTTTTGTCTGCCTACCTTGTAGTAGTACCTAGAAGAAAGGAGCTATATCAGCAACGTACTCTTATTGCAGTAGAATAGAGCCTGTACTGGGGTTTACTGCGGGTATAGCAATGTCATGCAAATCATTCCCCTAATTGACATCACTACCTGCTACACCAGCAAGAACAAAACAACTGGAAGGCTCCACAACCCCCACAAGGCTCTTAAGCTAACCACATTTTGACTTCAACGCTGTTGGTTCTTCCACTGTCCTCAGTCTGTGCAGAACAGTACGTTCAGAGTCCATCGTGCGGTGGGGTAGCCAACATCTAGAGCAGGTCACGTTTCAAGGCGGACACTGGAAATGTTAATATCTGTATGTGCCTCATGGATAGCGCACTGAATATCTGCAATAGATTGAATACTTAAATATGGACCATGTTAAGTTGCTTCTGCACATTTGGAGGTTAAGAGTCACAGGAAAGAAAAAAAATCAGTAACAGCTATTGCCACTTCAGACAAAGGAGGACACCTTATTGTTACTTGCAAGTGCATGTATTTATTTACCAATAGCCCACCCTTCCTTGTGTTCTTGCCTCTTTTTGTTAGATCTGTTCCTCTACCCCATACAGTTTTCTTCTCTATTTTATTTGAAGCAAGTCGTTTAAAAGTTATTTGTAACCAGACTGAAATATCTGTAAGTGAAAGTTAATCGACGCATCGCAAGACCACGTAGATCCTAATGCATTCTATAAACTTTCTGCTCATGTTCGAAGAGTTTGCGATAAACCCCACTCTGATCGTACAGCTGTAACTGTGTGCACCATAGCTATCATCTAGATCCCCACTGCCCCCTGGGGCTGCCCCCACTGTTAACTGAAGTAACTTGTTTTTTAAACTTTTTTTTTTAAAAAAAGTTTTTCAGTCGAGCTTCTTCCGGAGCAGGTTGATGAGAATTTCCTTCTGTCTGGCCTCTTTTTCCTGTCTTTATGTCTTGTTTGCTCTAGAAGTGTTTTCTCAGACGTTTATTGTTACTGACAGAAGCTAATGAAGGCTCACCCAGTGAATTAGTAGAATAGTTCAATGTCTGTGCTAGATCTTGCATTTAAGTTAATTAAAAATTAGTACAAGTCAATTGCTGGACCGTTTTTACAAGTAGTCCGTTACTAAGCTGCCATTGCTGCTTCTAATGAAGGTTGAAGCTTTAAAAATCAGAGTTTTGTGCCTTATACTGAACCAGTATAAAATGCTATTCATTCAGTGTTGGATGCCTTCAGAATTTATGTTCACTTCTTTATTTTAATTCCTTTTAAATGCTCAAGGTAAAGCCAATCTTATGCACATTGTATTAGGCAAAAAATCCAGTTATGTTTGTGTACTTGTGGATCTGTCATGCATTTCATCCGAATGTTTTAAAGAGGTACGTAAGCTAGATCTTTATGTACCCATTACAAAGCTTCATAAGAATTCAGCGACAACTACCAAATATGTTTGTTTTTCGACTCGCCGGTAAAAATGGTTATTTTGCCAGACAAAGTAGAAAGACACCACTCTTCATTTCTGTTATCTGGAGGATGGCTCAGCACGTCTGTTCAGTGCTGATACTTTTATGATCTGTAGCTTCTGATACAGATCTGTCTAGAGCTGGAAGGGGTACGAGCTGAATTAGGCTTCACCGCACGTACAGCAGCAAATATACCTGTCGTGGTATATTTATACAGTGTGGGCAAGATCTTGCATAGATAATACTTGCGGTTTTAGTTGTGGGGAGTTCTTTTTCTGACTTTGAAATCCATTTTGACTGATAGCTGCGGACTTATCTATTGACTGTGGCTCTCCTGCTTTCTACAGGGAAAATAACTTTCCGGTGAGGCAGAAGTGAAGGTGATTCAGTGGTGGTAAAAAGGAGAATCAGCAGCACAGCTTGTCTGTGCATTTGACCTGAGCTGTCTTGCCACGTAAGCAGAAAAAGAGAATCTGTGGGAAAATTAACACTAAAGTGAGCGGTAACGCAGAATTTTGGGTTACTGGAGTGTGAAATGAAACTGTTACAGCTTTTTCTTCTGCAGTAGGGGATGTGTGCCATTGACTAGAGAAATGCGGTGGAAGTGTAATGCTTTCCCAAGTCATGTTTTGAAAAGTTTGAAAAACTGTGAAAGCAGGAAATGTTCGTAACTGTCATGCTGTTATGAAGTGGAAGATATTTGATTAAGAACTTGTGTTTACAGCTCGATGTGTTAACTCTTACAGATGATCAGAACCATACGGCTTTCACGACAGGTATCATTTGAGTGAGTCCCAAGTTTAGTGAAGGTAACTTATTTCACACAGTAGTATCAACATTGTGCTGTGATGGGTTTTTTTTTTTCCCTGAAAGGGTCAAAGAAGAAAGATTTCTGTTTTAGCTGTGATACCAACTTTGACAATAATGGGTTTTGTTCTAAAGTGTTGATACAAGTGAGGCCATGTATACCTGAAAACCTGCTAAGCAGGTTAAGTTGAAATGCAGGAGAGAAGGGACTTCACTACAATGCACCCACACGAGTTAGGAGCAGTTGCTACCCCATGTATGCTGTTTTTCAGATGATGTGTCACATGCTGAGTCCTACTTAGCCGTCCCTACAGCCTGACTGTACCATGGAATCTGCAGTGGTGGGCATGAGAGTCGTCCTGCCCGCTTCTGCTCCCGAGGAAGTCACTGAATTCACCACAGCTATGATGATGTGGTTATAGTAAAGCATCTCTTATGGGATTTCTTTGCTAGGGCTCAATTGCTGATGGTACAAATTTGGTTAGCATTCTACTTATATATACTTCACATATATGTATATATATAAAATTAATTTCTATATATAAATAAATAAAACAGTATAAAAAGGAAAAAAACCCAAATCCTATTGGAAAGAAAAATTATTTCAACAGTTATTTTTGCTCTCTCTTCTTTTTTTCTCTTCAGATCTTAACTTAGAAATCCTTCCAAATTTATCTCTAACGTTAAGCCTTTTTTAGGTAAGAATTAAGTTGAAATACAGTAGGTACAGACTTTATAGAAATATGATCCAATATGTTTTTACCAGCTGAATTATTGTTCAATTCTGTAGATTTTGCTTTCACTTCTTGGTGGTAGAGTAAGCTTATTCTTCAGATGCTGACAGCAGTTCTAGCAGTGAGTAGCTTCAATAATGTGTTGTTTAAATAGAAGATCTATATAAATATTATTGATGAACAGCATTACCACAACAAAAGTTTGGAAACCAGTAAATGAATGATGGAAAAATAATAACATTTATAAGATAGGAGGAGTTATTTTCTTAATTTTCCAGCTGATGAATAGTTGCATATAAAAAGACAGACATCAGATTTCTTTTGCTATCATGATATAATATATTTTTCTATAGTCCAGAGGTTAAGTTCTATCCTTATTTAACAACAAACTTAATTCAGTCTTCTGACTTAAAATTAGCCTGCTTCTCAAATTTGAAATAGAATGGAAGCAATCAAAAAAGGTGAAATAACCGATCTTTCAAACGGATAGTGAAACTGTATTTAAATGTATTTAATTATTTATTAATTTATAAAATTACATTTAAATAGATTGATAAAACTCTTTATTGGAAAAAACGCTTTGCCTTAACATGAATTGAAGAGGATTAGGATTTAATAAAGTGAATTACTGTTTTCTGTTTGACAGGGAAAATATTTTCCCCCAAGGCTCTGCTTTTAATACTACCATCTTTCTTCCCAGATGTTCTTGAATACATTTTGCATTGTTTTAAAACAACTGTAATCTTTAATACGATTATCTGCAAACTTCCTTTGTTAACTGAGGGATTTTTTTCAGATTAACAAATCATTTTATATAGAAATCCTCCTTTTCTTGATCCATACCATGAGTCTCCATTGCGTGCCTGAGGCAGCGCCCCAAATGAAGCCGACTGACATCAATTATTGATGATTATTCTCTGCACACTGGAAAGTGAAATTAAGTCTCCGGTCTCGATTCATGGTTTATTTCAAACATAAGGTAATGAGAGCAGGTGCAGGGAGACACCAGAACATGTGTGTTGATTTGCAGCATAAGAGCACATGGGACTGAGAAGAGAAAATGATTGGAGCTGAAGTTGTCATGTGCTTTTAAAGAACTCTGTCAATATGTTTTCCTGCTGCCCATACACCAGAATGAGAGGAGCTATTTTCTCTAATCGTGGTGGTGATTTTTCATTGCTCTGGTGCATGGGATAGCACTTAGGAGGGAAGAGCCCCTCCGTCCCAGTTCTCCATCCCACCTAAGTGTGGCCTGATCTGATTTGCTGTGACTCCATCAGACTTCACAAGCTAAAATTGTACTCCATATTTCTCATGCACCAATAACTTTCTTTCAGTGGGTTTTTTAAAATTGTGAAATCAAGCAACCTAACACTGGAAGTGTGCTTGTGCGTCCTTCATGCTACTCCCTTTTTTGTCCATCCTTTGCATGGGACTGAGCTTCTGGGGAAAAAAAGCTTCTGAACAACAACCAGCAGCTGGTTACAAGACAGGTTCAGGAGGGGTGGGGAAGACGGAAGGGCAGTGCATCAGCTAAAAAGTGGCATTTCTTAATTTTGTAAATTAGCTTGCAACCTGAATCATCATGCTTTAACATTGCTACATGTAATTTTTGCTATTATCTTTTTAACTGACTGCAGCAGTTGCAGCAGCTACATCATTAGTAAAATCCTTACTGCTTATGAGGTTTAGAAGGAGCTGGCAATACTGCCCGAGCTACAAGACAGCGTAGAGACAGAAGAAAACTTTATTATCCTATGGAGGAAAAATAGTCTGCTTGGTTTTTTTCTGGAAGACAAAATATAAGCGAGGGTTTGGGTCCAGCCAGTTTCCTCTGCTGCAAGTTCTGTCCAGTGCTGGCAGCCTCTCACGGGTCCAGCTGCTTGAGTTTCCCTGCAAAGCATCCACTCTTGGGTATTCTTTTGGCAAGCTATCTTCAGGCTTTCTGAAGAACAGACAAAAGAAGGGAAATATAAATTTTTTGCAAAACCCAATGTGGAATTTCTTGGAGCAGAGCAAGCTGTGCAGGCACACGAGCATTTTTCATCTTCAAAGTTGTCAGAATCTGTTGTAGGGAAAAAGGTCAGATGCGTGTGCAGGAGCCTGATGTTTCCTCATCAGGACTGCCTCTCCATCCTCTGGATGCAGGAGTTCAAACACCAAATGTAGTGGGGGGAAGTAAGAAGTAAGCAAAAGATGATGTGTTTTCGAAGGACGAGTCAGTGCAGTGAGAGCTTCCCTTGCTGTCAAAACCCTGAGTAAGCAGGTGGGGCTGGCAGCATGCCCTGAAGGTTAATGTAGTTGGTCACCAAGCTGGGGGAGGAGGCGAAGCCCTTCCTTCTGCGGAGGTTCTCAAGGAAGATGCTCTGAGAAGGCTTCTGCCTGGTGCCTCTCATTTCACCTTGGGCACTGGGAGAAAGAAATGGTAGCTAGGACTGAAACAATGCAAAGCTAGGAAAAAAAAAAAAAATCAATATATACAGTATCAGTGACATTTAGAACCATGTTGGTTTCTTTGGTGGCTCGGAGCAGCAGCGGGGCTGGTGTTTCATTTCTTCTGCAACTCAGCTGCCTCAGCAGGCTCAGAGGCTGCCGTCCGCCCTCCCCACCACCTGAGCTGCCCGCCACACAAGCTGAGGTTTTATGGTGCCTCTGAGGCTATTCCTGGGTGTCAAGATTATATCGGAGAAATACTGCCACGTTTTTTTTAGTGCTAATGCAGGAGAGGTCTAGCTGAGCACAGAGATAGTGATATTGTTAATTTTCCAGGCTGTTGCTATCTTACTCTCAGCTGTCCCTAGACATCCTCACCATTTTATGTTTCCTCTCTAATGGCATGAGCCAGGATGTCGTAATATCCAAACTCAAATGTACCAGAAAATATAATAAATTAGTCGAGCTAGCAGAGTAATTGAAGAATAAACTGAATTTTAAACAACATGAGATTGCATTATGAACTGATTGCTATGCACAAAAAGCACCAGAGGAGTGTGACTTCATGTAGATTTACTATTTCCCAGATTGCCACTGATAAATGAAAACTGTTTGAACCTTTGAGTTAGTGCCACAACATAATATTGTAGTGAAGGAAAAGTACTGTTCTAGTTACACTGCAAAGTAATTCTGGAATAAAAATTTCCATGGTGCTTTATTTATTTGTATATCGGAGAGGCTTACCTGTATTGGGCAATTCTGGAGTTTATAAAGCCAAAAAGCAAATGCAGGCTTTGTCGTGGAAAGAACCGAATTTGTCCTCAGCTCCTAATGTAATTCTTCTATAAGAAATGACTTAGGAAATGTAGCAGTACAGTGGATTCCTCTCAGTTGAGAAAATTGAGTTTAAGGACATTTGGTGTCCTTAAGGAATTCAGAGGTTCTTTGCCAGGTCAGCTTTATGGCAGATAGCCTGCATTTTTTGTTTCAATAGTTTTCTTGTATTGTTTTTCATTAAAAACAGGCAATGCACATACAGAAGACATTTTTAAAATAACCCTCTAGCTGTGATGCTAGTAGAGATGTAGGGAGATGGCATAAGAAGTTTGGTTTTGTGAGCTGGAAGTTACCTCGGCTGAGCTTTGGAGGCTAGTGAAAGCCACCCTGAAGGCTGTTCTTAAAGCCAGAAGTTATGGGAAAGCCCGTGAAATACAAGTAGTCAGTAGCAGGTATTTGCTAAAAGATAACAAATCTTGCTTGAGCAGCTGGGTGGAAGAAGCTGAGTGGACTGGATGAAAGCAGATCTGTGCAGAGGCGTTGGTGTGGAGGTAGCTGAGCTGCTGATGTGCAGAGAAACCTGAAAAACATTTTTGACCATACTTTATTTTCTATCCATCTTAATGTTGAGAATGCAAAGGAGAGTCTGTGGGGATGAGATTTTTGCAGGCAGTAGTTTCAGCTCACGTCAAGACTTCCAAAATTACGTTCTGCACTGAAATACCAACGCATTGAAGGGCGGCTCAGTGGTAGAGATCAAACATAAGCTGCCTTTGGTGGTAAGGAGGGCAGGAAGGCAAAAAAGCAGTAGTACTGCACTGAAAGAATCTAATTTGGTAGTGATAAACAGTAAGATTTGTTTAAGTGAATACTTTTAAGTTGACAGGTTTAAGTTGTATTTAAACATGAAAAGGTATTGTTTATTTTCATTATGCTTATAAAGTTTAAATAAGGTTCTCTACCAGGACTGATAATGAAATATTCTTGATTTCTAAATTAATTTTATAAAATAGTGGAAAAAAAAAGGTAGCTTATGTGGGTTAGATACTTGAGTATATACAGTAGGCTTTAGCATTATTGAACTAATTCAAAGTGCTATAAAGCCCTTGATTTAAATTACTTCACTGTGCCACAACCTAATGGAAGCCGAAATTAATCTAGGAGATGCGATTAATAAGCTACTTACATCCTCCATGTAATATTTAAAATTAATTATTTCTCTGTTTGTGTTTTCATCACTTAAGACCTCCCCTCCTCGCGTCCATCCCTGGTTTCCATAGCAGTGGTCTCGGAGCTCACCGCGAGGCCGGAGGGAGGACATCCAGCTGCTGCCTTCCCCTCCAGGCTGCTGGGGACACGGTAAGGGCCAGTTTCATGAACAAGCCGCAGACCACTGCGGCTCTGACTCTTCCACCTTGTGTAGCAGAAAACTTGGGAGAAAGGTGTTATAAAGGAAAAAATAATCTTCCTGGTAGTGGAGGAAAATAGGCAGCATTTAACCTATTTAAAAAGAAACAAACTTGAGCACTACTGGAATTCCTACAGGCAGGTTTTGAGGAAGGTGATCTTCCAGACCTGATATTTCTGCTCTCTTCAATGGCAAGTTCTGATATTTTGTGGAAAAGAGTTGAATTTTCACTGAAGTGAAAAATTTAAGAGCTCTCCTGTCCTACTGAGGCCTCTCTATTCCTCTTCCCCTGTCCCCCATCCCAGGTGACTTTTGGTGAGTTACACAAACACCATTTATCTTTGAGAGCTTACCCAGCGGAACACGACACTCATGACAAATATTTGTACGATTAAGCCTTTCTCTAGCTATGGTCAGTCTCTTTTCTAATGCTTGTTACCTAGTTAACCCAGCACGTGAAATCTGTGTACCGTGACATGCTCTTACTGCAAGTGAGACCACTTGAGAAACTTTGAGTGCAGTTGTTAGAGATATATGTAATGGGTAAACTGAGTTCTTTTAAGGAGTTGTTGATCATCGTTTTCTTTCAAAATATATTACCGGTATGGAAGAAAGTGAGCATTTCTGCTAAAGTTTATTGTGATAGTAAATGTTAGAAACAAGTCAGCAATACTGAGCAGTCCAGATCATTTTGGAAGCTGCAGGCAATTGGATGATATATTACAATTCAGTGATTTATTCTCTATAACGTTTAGAAGTAGAAAGTCTTTTTACAGGGTGAATGCTACCTGGAAACATACAGGACTCATCATGATTAACCACTGGGAAACAACTCTGTGTTCAGACCCATGTTAAGGTGCCTGAGAGACTTTTGAGGAAAGATATATAAAGAAGTATTAACAAGGAACTCCAAGGTGCTGGTGCTGTGGTATGGGGCAGAGGCAGTTCCTGGGACCTACTGGTTTCCGATGTGAATGGTCTTAAAGAGTTAACACAGGAGAGCTGGAAAGGCTTAAAAAAAAACAACTTACAAAAATGATTAGAAGCTGCTTTATGGTATTTATTTAAGAACTCTTCTTTCCTCATGTAATTGGTAAATGAACTGTAGTGCATAAAAGTCATGGGAAGTTTCACTGTTTTCAAGAGATGTTTGCATACCTGGTGGCATCGCTCACAGGCAGCTGATACAGCTAGGTAGGCCTGGTAATGGTTTGCTACAGACTGAGTAAATATCATAAACACTTCAGCATGGGAAACCCTCAGGAACAATAAACATAGAATCATAGAATGGTTAGAGTTGGAAGGGACCTTCAAAGGTCATCTAGTCCAACCCCCCTGCAAGGAGCAGGGACATCCCTGACTCGATCAGGTTGCTCAGGGCCTCATCCAGCCTGGCCTTGAACGTTTCCAGGGATGGGGCATCCACCACCTCTCTGGGCAACCTGTTCCAGTGCTCTACAACTCTCATTGTAAAAAAATTTTTTCTAATATCTAATCTAAATCTACCTCCCTCTAATTTAAACCCATTACCCCTTGTCCTATCACAACAGGCCCTACTGAACAGCCTCTCCCCATGTAAAGATTTCAGTGTTGGATATAAAATTGCAGGTATATATATTTAATGTGTACATGCAAACTTGTCACTTCAGCTAGATACATACAGCGATGCTGTTGGGATCAGCACTGAATGGTATATTTCTGTTAAGGAATGCTTTTCCTGTAGAAGGTGGGCAGGGAGCTGATACTACGTAAAGTCATCCCAGTGCTGCTGATAGTGGGGACAGGTGGGACCAGAGACCCTGAGATCATGGTGCAGGAGGCAGCCACATCCATCCTGGCATACCACTGCTGCTGCCGTGTCGGGCTGCTGAGGTTCACTTTACAGTATCTTGTGGAGTTCTGTAAGGAAAATTTTTCAGTCTGGCAGTCAGCTTTCCAGTGGAGACTGCTGTGCTTGAAGAATCTCTTCAGTCAGTTATTTTAAATTATGTATGCCCCAAAGCAGGTATAAATGAATGCTTCTAGTATTTCCATTAGACAGTGAGATGGACAGCTCGTAAATTCAGATGTTGCTCTGTTTCATGTTCAGTCAAATAGACTTTGATGGTTGTAATGTAGCAGCACAAAGGCATTTTGAGTTTTGTGAACGCAAGAGGGAATATTAATTCAGTTCAGCTATATCCTTGAAAAGTCCAATGAAAACAACGAGGACGAGCCTTACACATATTTTGTTACCTTGTTTTCCTACCTTGGTAAAAGCTGCTTCTCTTCAGCTTTAATAAAAGATGCAGTAGCTGAAAGGAAGCTTTTCCCGCTTGAAGGAAAAGTGTGAGAAATTGCAAAATGAGTTTACAAGATCATCAACAGAAATATTTCATGGGGCTTACAAAGGCTCCCTTTGTGTGAAAGTAGGAGAACTACAGATATAAACCAAGTCCCTACTTGAGGTAATAGTTTGTTTGAAGTGGCATACCAATAATTTTTTTTTTTCCTTCCAGCTGCTCTGGGTTTTTAAAGAGGGAATGGAAAAAGCCCATCAAAAGAGTTCATAAAGGTTAAGACCTTTATGGTTGTCAGTGACTTTGAGGTTCTTAGCTAAAGGCATTAAATAAGTGGAGTATACAGTGACTATATCATGGGCAGTATGTTGTTCTGTCACACCTTAAAGTTAAAAATGTCGTGAGTTCAAAATGTGTTTCCTCATATTTATGCACAACATAGAACAGCACAATTGCTCAGCTAAATAAACAGGACATTTTCAATTATAAGGTGCCATTACCTTTCTGTGTTCTTGTCATTTATGAAATCAGCAGGTGGTTAATTAAATTGCTGCTTTGGACTCTTCTGAAGGCTGTGTATTAATTATATTTTAGTACTGGTGTGCACAGTTCTCAACTTTTTAATGAGGGTAAAAATTGTTTACCTCTACCTTCAGAAATGTATTTTTTTCTTGAGGTTAGTATAATATGGGGTTTTGTGGTGATTTTTTCATTCCAATAAAATCTCATTAGGCAGCTGCTCATTGCAATGATGTGGCATGCTTAGTTGAAATCATATCTTAAAATCTTAATTTTCTTGCTGCAAATCACTGCTAAAACTGTAGAGTCTGTGGATTAAACTCCATTTGATGGAGGCAATAGGTTCATCACTCAGGAGAAGGCCATGCTTCCTTCTCCCATCAGGTCTTTTGAAGACATGCCTCCTGAAGGCAATTTTGGGGCTCAAACCCAGAATTTCAGTTCAGCCTGTTGACTGAGCAGGCAAATCCTGGCTGTCTTCCTCCACCTTTATCAGCAGTGCAAGCAGTGCTGGTTGGGGGTTTGGAGAGAAGGGGGCTGCGCTGGGGAGCAGCTTCTGTGCAGCAAGGTGAGGGCTCTGCTTTTAACCCCGTGCTTCATTACGTAGTTTCACCACGCTGTTTCACGGTACAGAGAAGATTCTTGTGCTAAAAATCTTGGTATCTTAGGAAATGCCATTTCAAGACATGACTTTCTTTTTATTTTAAATAATGACACTTGCATACTAAAGGAAGCCCACGTAGGTGCCGTGTAGGTGTGCTGACAGAAAAATGCTTGTGCCAGGATTGGTTTGTATTGGTTCTCCAGATGAAGCGGTGTTTAACAGGCAAATGCCCAAACCCTAAGAAAACACTGTTGTTTTAGTGCCATTGGAAATGTCTCTAACAGAGGTCAAAAGTTTCTGTAGCATTCTCTGGGTCTTTGAAATACCATTGCAGGATTTATCTCCCAGGAAGGAACACGGGCCTCACTTCTGATGGGACAAGTTATTTAACTGGCCTGGTGGCCACACCAGAGGTGATATCTTGTCTAGGCCATGCAGCTCTCCTATGGACCAGAAAGACATCAGTCTTCTTCATTATGCACTTTATCCAAGCCCGTTTGTTTGAGACCATACCAAGCCAAAAAGAGTAAAGAAAAACAGTTTGGGTACTTTTCAGGTGGGTAATTTGCTTTGTAGTTGTGTTTTCTGAAGTGGAGAGTGGCATAAAGACCACCCTGAAGTCTTCTGAAGCATCCACCGAGACCTCAAACCAAACCCTTCTCTGCTGGAGCAGACTCGTCTGCTCCTGATTTATAATATTTGTGGATTCAGGGATTTTTTCATACTTTTCACGGAACTGAATAAGTGAAGGGAGAGGACAGTGTCTCAAGGGATACGGTGGTTATTGCATTTAGCTGGCTGTAGACTCTCCTGCCTGTCATTTGTGTTATGTCCAGTATTCTGTAAAAATAATACTTAAGTATTTTCAATTCAGAAGTGGAGTTATCCTGGTACGATATCCTGGATTTTACAAAAGCTGCCATGGAAGGCAGTGATTTGTAATTTGTGAGTCTGCAAATATGCAGTCTATCTGTATTCAAAAAGCCCAGAAGTTAGTTAATTTGAAAGAAGAACAGGGGTGGGGTTTGTTCTTTTTTAATTGATAAAAGCAGAGTAATTTCAGGATGTAAAATTGACTTTCTGCACTGAGTACTTTTCTAGTATTGAGATGCTGAATTATAAAATTATCCAGAAACTGAGAATTTTGAGAAAGTATGCACAGTTTTGAGAACAGTTTCAACATTTAAATTTTTTTTTAAAAGAATTTTCTTAAATGGAGGAGAGGAGGAAAGGAAAGTAACATTACGGAATCCCATTTGTTGTTTTTCTTGCAAACATGTTGCTGGAGTAGCTTTGCATAATCTTCATAGCACATGGCGAGCACGACAGAGATTTGAGACGTCCCGTGTGTGTTGGGAAGGCACTGCGTTCGCGGGGTTCCTGTGAGGATTCCTGCGCGCGCGATACCCGCCCGTGCTCTCCGGGTGTGCTTACAAAGCTGTGATGCACTAGGTGTAGTAGCACCGTTTCATTACGCATTCATGAGAAGTTGCTGACGACATTTTAGCCTACGGTTAATTTTAATGCTCGGTTTAGGATTTGAAAGGGACATGGTATAAGAGAGCGTCCGCAGATGTTTTACACTGGCTGCTGCTCCGGTTAGAATTCACTGAGCCACAGCTCTCAGGGCTTCGCTCGTATCAGTGTGAGGTTAGGTGATCAGATGAATTTACTGCTTGGAGTAAATCAAACCCTGGGAGCTGCTGTAGTGGTTATAGGAGGGGCTGGTCCTGTTTTAATTACCCACCACTGAATTAATTTGTGTATATCGGCATGCCAACAGCCTTTTTCCTTGAAGTTCCCTGTTGCCATGTGATATCCCCTCCTCCAGAACAACCATATATTCTTCTTTTCCTTTATGTTGGGCAGGTATGCCGTGCTCCCTCCTCGCCTCCGCTGGGATGGAAGGGTAAGAAATGCAGACTGAAAAGGTGACGAAGGGAAGGGGCTGCCGTGCTCTGTGTTGCAGGTTTTGTCAACAGATCCTCAGTGCCGGCTGCCGAGGAATCATACCTGGTTGTTTCCGGGGCTCTGCTCAGCGTTTTAAAAATGCTCTTCTTCAGAGGCTGGGCACAGAGTGCTTAATTGCAGGTTAGAGCCTGTGATGAGAATTACAAACAAAAAAGAAAGGGAATGTTTTCAGTTCAGCTCGTTTCAAGTGCATAGGCTATTCTAACGCAAAGTGTAAAGCGTGTCTCTCTTGAATTAGCTTGTTTGTGCTTCTTGTTTATTTATTTATTTTTTCTTTTTTTTTTTTGAGGGGTTTTCCTAAATTATATGGTTCTCTAATATGTTGTATTTAACAGGTTGATGTTTTGCAAGATGTTGCGGTCAGCGATTTAAATGTCACTTGCCTGCATACAAGGGCTCTTTCTGGTGATTAGCATGTATGTGAATTTTTAAAGATTAAAAAATTTTAGCCTTGCTCAGTTGTAAAATTCTAGTTTAAAAACACTTTTTGTGAATTACATGAGATTCCTGACATCTTTTTAGTCAGAAAATGAGAAAGAAGAAGTGAAATAAAATGAAACATTTTATGTTGATATGAGCAGAGGTCAGTGTACGTTCTGGCTGAAATTAAACCAATGTCCTCCTTTCCCACAGCTATTTTTTGTATTATTTATAAATGCATGAGATGTGTATCGAGAGGGTGGCTGGGAAATAAGCTCTTAAATGCAAAAGCTCTTTGGTCTCCTAGGATACGTATGTAGTAATAGTTGTACGGTTATCCATAAGGTTTTCCAGTAGGCATCCTAGAAATCCTGGTAAAATTCCACGTAGCCTTTACAACCACCTTGCAAAAAAAGGCTTCTAATTTCATCAGGTGTTGTGCAGTGCATGCAGACATTAAGTAAGACAAGTCCTCTAGTTAAGACTTTTTAAAAAACAAAAAGGGATTATATACTTTTAAAAAACAGAATGAGGAACAGAAGGTCATTCTATTCCTTCTCTTTACTAAATCTGTTCACTTTCAGGACTTCTATGTAGAGAAATAAAAGTTAAGTGCTCTAGTGTGTAGGTATTTTGAAATAACTGTACTTAATGTTTTCAAGAGGAAATGTTTGTCCCAGAAGAATGATTCCTGTTTCACTATTTTTCTAGGATTTGAGGAGAGGAAGGAGGGAGAGAGAAAAACAAGAGAGCAAGTCAGGTGTCAGGTCTGGCTTTCAGGAGGTTTTTTAGTTGAAGATTTGAAATTGTTGGTGAGGTTCAGCGGGTTTTGTTTGTGTATTTTCTGACCCTAAGCATGCTGCGTACCAATGTTTACAATCATTATTTGGGACAAGGTTTTACAGCTAGTTCAGTGCATGCTTTCATCCCCTGTTTGCAGCTAAATAGGAATCTCTGAGCCAAAGTGTCCCCCTGGTTGCATTCACAAGTCTTAAGGGAGTCAGGAGGGCAGTGGAGAACGTGGGGCTCCAGCAGACAAACTGTTCTCCAAGTCCAGCATTAAAAAATAAAAAATAAAAAAATAAAAATCTATCTTCTGTTGCATATGGGAGAAGTGCAGGGATTTATTTTCATTTACTTAATGAAAAAAAACCAAGACTCTCTGTAAACCCTTTGAGCTTTATATTTACTTCCATTTACTAGTAGGGGTTGGCTGAAGCTAAAGCAAGGCAGAATGCCTAAAAAACATCATATCAGCTCAGAGTTTAACCTTGTTGAAAGTCTCATGATCAGTTAAACTGGTCTGTATGGACAAGCAGTCCATATATGAGTTCATATATTTCCCATTCTGAAGTTCATAAAGAGAAATTTATGCAAATGATGCCTTTTATCCAAAATATGCTGTGTTATTGCAGTAGCTTTCTAGTGTAACTTCTTGGTTCTGTGGAGGGTTTTACCTTTTCCATCTTAAAATTGCTCAGCTGGGATGGCGTTTTCAGGACTCTTTTCTTTTCCCTGTATGTTTTATTTGCGTTCACTCAATAGGTGGAGGCGGACTTGTTGCCTGGGATTTTATTTATTGTTTCTCTGTTCTTATAGCGTATGACTAATAAGAGACAGTGTTGCTTGTGTTTGAGTCTACTGCTTTTACAGAAAGATGTCTCCTTTGAATATCTCATCATGGTCTTGACTGCACTCCTGGTTTTCAGAACACACACCAAAAGGACAGGATGAAGGCTCTAATGACCCTGTTTGACAACCTCTTGGTTCATTAAATTTGAATTAGTAGCTTTTAAACTCTCAAAAACAGTGAAAATCAAGGCTGTTTATTATTGCAATGAAAAACAGGTCTTTACAGAAATGTGAAATGTTGTTTTTCTGACCCAAATGTCTCTGTCTAGCTGGAAATTAATAACCATAGAGCAGAGTAATTTTTTTGTGTGTGTGTGAATTCCCTCATACTTCTCTATATTACAAGCTTAATGCAGAAGGGATGGACCCTTCTCTGGATAAACTGTGCACTCATATTCTAGGTATTCCTTAGCTTTTTGGAGACCCTGCCAGGTGAGGATGACTTATAGCATAGTCTCTTTGACCTGCTAGACCTTGTTCCTGTGAGCCACTGGACTGCTCTGAATTTGATACAAGATTAAGTAATTTCTTACAAAATCTGGATTTTATGAACTGTCAGTTTACAAGTAAACTTATGACTAATTCCTTGAATCCTTGTTTTTGGTGATAGGCGCAGAGAAGCTTGGAAGTACGTTATTTCCAAAGACTCCGTTGCACGTTAGTGCCATTGTGTTAAGCTAACGTGGCCTTATAAACACAGCTGCTACTGCTGCTTCTGTATGAAGGGTAGGCAGATGTCTACAGCAGCTCTGGACCTTGTATGGCATTTCTGGGGTCTCGTTGACTCGGTGCACAGCACTGCTCCCTTTTTTATGAAAAAGAAATATGTCCCATGGGAATGTGAGTCTTCAGCTTGCAGAGACAGCATTATCTTTTACGTTTGTTTGTATGGCTCCCAGTGCAGTAGGAGCATCGTCTGTGATGGTTTCTGGCTCTTGGACAATATAGCAATTAAAAAAAAAAAAGATTTATAAAGTTTAAAAAACATTTTGTCTAAGTATCTGGCATAAAACATGTGAAAGTGTTTAGCATGGGTTGGGAGTGACAAAAAAAAAGCATGGAAATAAATGAGAGTTTGAATTTTTTATGTCTGTGAACCTAGCCTAACTTGTTGAGAAGTGCTTGGTTTGGGAAAATGAGCATTGTGGTTAGGGAGTGCAAAGAAGATGGGCACTCCTGAGGCTGAATCGTCTGCCTCTTAAAGACCTTTTTTCCAAAAGCAATGCTAATGAAGTAATATCCTTCAAAGCAAGACTGGTATTTTAAGAGCTAGCTCTTAAAGGTTGGATACATAGAATAAACGAGGAAGTGAAAATTGTATCATCGCCCACAGAATCTCAAATGCAAAATTTCACCGTGCTGAGAAGAGATTGGACAGGGAGGAGAGGAGGAGGAGAAAATTGGCTCCTTCCCAATGTAGCATGCTTCTGCCAGCCTCTATAGCTGGAGCCATTTTGATCACGGATCCAGAAAAGTGGTGCCTGAAGTTAGGAATCTGAACGTCCTGCCTGGTGGGGCTCTTCAGTGCATCGCTCTTTTCCCAATATCTTCCCAAAATGTGGTGAACCAGAATTCCGTGCTAATGTGAGTAAATGACTTCTGTATGTTTTGCAAATTCATGATTAAGTATCTAGAACTGAAATGTATTTTTTTTTTCATAATTCTAGGCCTTAAATTTTTTAACAATTCAGCTTTTGTTTGCTAGACAAGCATGGCAGTTGGAGCCCTTATGCCTCTCCACTCTGCCAGACTTCTCCTGACCCTTTCCCCTGTTTGCTCATAAGACAAGTACCCTCTCTGAGCACCCTCTTGTGCTTTTATTGGATAATTTTATTCTAGTTTATTTCTTTATTTATAGTTACATATATTCTATCTGATTTCTGCGTATGACTACCAGTTTGGTGTTTTACATAGATGCTACCACATGCATGTCTTTAATGTCAATTTTTTTCTTTATTTTAATTTGTACTACTGACTTAAAAGGTAATTATTTTAATTTGTCTGCCCTTGTTTAGAAATCTTATTTTTTTTTTTTTTAAAGAAAGAGAACAAGACGACCAAGGAAAGGGGACAGAAATGCTGTGACAGCAGTTGAGCGCTCACTCCTCCGCATTATTCATTCTGCAAGGGGGAGGTAGAAGATTGCTGCTTAATATTTAGTCCCTGTCACTCATTTGAGAATACATACCAGGACCTGTTGGCTTACTGTGTGTAACTACACATCTTTGCTGACATTCTCACTTGAATTTTAAAGGACTGGTTTTCCACAGCACTGCTGCTGAAATAGTTTCTTTCTAAGAGCACTAACAGGATTCAGGGGACGCACTGCAACAGACAAACTTTGCACCTCAGACAGATGAATAACTGCACTGTAAAAGCCTTCCTATCTGATAGGTGTTGAAATTCTTTTTTTTTTTTTTTTTTTTAGTACATATTTACATACATGAACGTATGTATAGATCTAACATGCAATCAGATAAGCTAAAAGGAGAAGTAATTGAAATAAACAGCTGACAAACATGGGGATAAATGTTTTAGGAAAAATGTTTGGGATTTTTTCAGTTGTTTTTTTAAAGTCAATGAATGTTGTCTCCACCCTTTCTTGGTGGCTGTGGAATGACAAGGATTGAAGTGGAGAATATATGATTCCTACAGATAGACTAAAAACAAATGCAGTGTTGTCTTTGCTTCCATATTCTTTGTTTCTGTCAAATCTGTATAACCAGACTTGACTTTACATAATCAAGTCAATGTCCACTTCCCTCTCTGAATCCTGTCTGGCCACCCTGGATCAAGTACTAGTCTACTGTTTATGTAAAGACCTGTTTACATAAGAAATATTTAAATGTTTTTGTTTTATTTAAGACAGTATTTGTATATTTAAGACTACAGCTTCTAGATCTAACATGTTCTTGTTATGTAAATTCTGATGATCTGTGGAGCCATTTATTTTCAGTATATGTGTACAGAGTACGTCTATCTGAGGTATAGTACATGTACAAATAGGGAGCATAAGCAGAAGGTCTCAATGTAAAGCTTTTTTTATTTTCTGACAAGCATCCTACAAAATAATATGGGGATATTCTGTATAAATATAAGAGCATGAGGACAGGTCTTGCTCTGCCTTTCCTGTCTGCTCAAAGCTGGGTCAGGCAGCTGGCTCTGAAAATAACCTTTTTAAGTGGATCAGAAGGGAAGTTCTCCCTGGAAATGAAGTGGAAATTAAGTTATATACAACAGCAAAGCGAAATGCCTTCAACAGAGCTAATAGGTGGACCACTATGCATCTTCGAGGTGCAGTTATCACCCTGAGGTGTTCAGAATCAAAGAACATGCCTTTATCGTGGAGTTAATTCAAGTGACAGCTAGTGGGTGGCATCCCCAGGTGCAGGTGGGGACTGCTCAGGTACAGCAGCGTTTTCAGGACGAGTTGCCTGCTTGCCAGCTTTCCCTGGTTGTGCTGGGCTGCAGACCAAGGCGGGTAGTTCTGCAGGTGAACCAGCTGCTCTGCGTGCCGTACCCCTGCTCTTCAGCAAGTCGCGTCTCCTGGCTAGTTTGGCCTGCGTGTAAGTAGCCCGAGTTAAACACACTTTTGACTGTGGACTTAAGAAGGCTTTTTATTGTCTTATTTTTTGGAGAGTCCTGATGTGATGATATTTGTTTTCTTTCATTAGGGAGAAAATAAGCAGTCTCCAGCCTAGGCATACTGGCTTTGGGGATTGCCCTAGCTCTTCAAGCGACGCTCCTGAGCTGCCAGGGTGCTGTTTGGCACGTTGAGGCTAGAGGCTGAAGCCACAAACCTTGTCTAGACCATCCTCTGCTCTCTTTCTCCCGTACTTTCAGGTTTCTTCCTCTGGGCATAGCTTGTCATGGGTTCCTAGCAGCCGATGCTCCTGCAGAGGACTCTGCCTGCTTTCATGAAGAGGAAGGACAGCATTTGGCTTATTGTTTCTCTGAGCTGACTCTAAAGCATGTCCTCTTGGTTCAGTCTTGCACAGATCTTAGAAATCCTTGTTTTCAGAGACATTGTTCTTTTTTGTTAGCTTAGTAGGGAGTAGGTTCATTTTTTTCATGGTGTGTCTGAGTTAAAGAACTGCTTAGTAACAGCTTAGTTTACCTTTCAGAATAGCTTTTGGGTTCTGGTTGATGGGGGAAACCAGCTGTAACATGTTACACAAGGTGGCATGTGCCCAAAGGAAGAGTTGGTGCTGGTGTTTCTCTCTGAAAATAGTTAGTCCTGTGATTTAACTACCCAGGAAGTTGTTATACCCTTCTTTCCACCCCTCTACCCCCAGCTTCTCTTTGTTATTAAAGCCATTTTGTGATAATTCCAAGTGTTGTTTCCCTGAATTTTCTCCATGCACACCTGTAGGGATGGGGGCTGTTTATACAGAAGAGCAGAAAAAGGGAACATAGCTCACCGCTTCCTCCTTTATTTTCTTTGAACCGCGTCAGGTCCTTAGAATTTGAATTAATCAAATCAAATTCTCTCTGTGCATACCCAGGAAACAGCTACGTTTAATCTAGTTAAGTGTTTTCTGTTCATCCACAAAAGTCCCTATTTCAGGGCAGAGTGCGCAGGGGAGGGTTTTCCAGAAGGTTTAGCATCTTGATGGACAGCTTTCTGCTGCCTTCATCTCTCCAAACAGAAAAGAGTGGCACATATGGCAAGGGCTGGTGGACAGATTGCACTGCGGAAAATAACCATGGCAGATAAGCAAATGTTTTACTCTTTCTTGCCTTTCTCTTCTGCTTCGTCACTGAGAAGAAAGCCTTGCTAATTGCTTCCTTGCCATGGATTTTTGACTGTTGGGGTACTTTTTTTGCTCCCACTGGATATAAAAGCCCACACATTACAAAAGTGGTAATGAGATGCTGCTTTCGTTATGTTCTTTGCACTAAGAAGGAAATTTGTCTTTGACTCTACTGGCAGGTAAGTGTGGGTTATTTTCACTGTCATTTCACTTTCCTTCTTTTTTTTATATCTTTGTTTTGCACTGCTGCAAAATCCCAGAAGGAGTTTAGGAGCCTGAAAGAGGTTTCATGGAGAATTTTTTTTATATGCTCAGGCCTAAAAGTTACAAACCTGCTTGGCTGTTTGGAGACCTAGCAGCATCTCGAGGCCACAGGTGATTTCTGCGGTGGGATGGCTTCAGATGCTAAGCAGGTTTAGCTCCCAGAAACAGACCCTCCTCTTTCCACTTCGCAGAAAATTGAATGTAGCCACAGAAAATGGATCTTCGAAATTGTAAAAGCGGCCACCGCCCCTCTTGTGAAACAGGCTGTCAGAGAAGGGCAAATAGTTGTGAGCAAGACTTCGGGTAAGGTGGGCAGCAGTGGCTCCGTGCCTGCAGAGGAGAGAGGGTGCAAGTTCAAGTCCTTTCTCCTCTGAGGGCTTCAGGCTTCCTGCAGGCCAGGAGGGTGACCTGACCACCCAAACCTGGGCGACTCTCATCTAGCTTGGCTTGTGTGTCGTCTTCCTTTTCCAGTGCCCCTCAGGTCCAGTAGGAATATGCAAAGTTTAATATGTAGATGTATCTTTGTTAAAGATTCATACTTTTGTCTCCTTTTCTTCTATTCTGAGATGATTTATCAGATGTAGCTCTGTATTTGCTATAAAGAGTGGATATTTCATTGCAGAGACCTCCTAGGGTCACAATCCTCATCTTCCCTGTCTCATTCGAGACCGATTTGACTAAAGTAAAGCTATTTTAATCTCCTGGTCCCAAAATAGAAGCCATTCCATTTGTGCTGTAGAAAATGACTGCAGGATGATCTTCGTGTGTCTGAGCAAAACCTTCTGGCCATTTGTTTTAATTCCGGGCACTGTGTCCTTCTCTTTCCTCCCTGATGTCAAGCATCTCTGAGTTTGAGGCGCTGGTTTTGGCAGCTGGGCATCATCTATCTTGTCTCCTAAGGTCGAATGGTCTTGCGCTTCCCCTTGGTTTCCTCCTTCTTTACATCTCTTTGTTCCCTGGTGTGATGGGTGCTTGGATCCCCCAGACCTCTGCGAGGCAGAGGACGGCGCAGACATCCCTCCTGCCAGTTCCCCCGCAGCCACGTGTCTCGCAACAAGCCACCTTGCAGTGAGGGCCCTTAATGTCGCGCAGCGGTAATTAAAGCCCCATAGCTCCTCGTTTCCACGGAAACGCAGCACTCCACAAATACCGAACACAACTTACAGTCCTGTTAATTTTCCCAAACACTCCTTATTCTCCAGATTTAAGCAGGGCTTCATTTCGCAGCCTGGAAAAATGCAGTACTCTAGAAATACGCAGCAAGGGGAGCAGGCGTGCACATCTCCTTTAGGATTTGGCATGTAAAAACCCACACCCCGGAGGTGGGGAAGGAAAACCATCACCTGTGACCCATTGCCTTTGCAGCAATGATGCCACATCAACATCTGGTGTGAGATCCTTCCTCGCTACCTTGGTGCCATGGCCGTGGACAGACTTCAGAAATCCTGTAACATTTTAGAATTAAGGCAGCTTCTCCAAAATCCAGGATGATGATCATGCTGTTGTTTGTAGTTATTGATCGATATGTGTTGCCTTACAGGTACAAATCTGACTGACCAGGGAAGGACTGCCTGAGTTTAGGGTCATATGAAACCTTCATCATACCTGTTATAGCTTCTTTCCGTACCCTCCCATTCCCCATCACGGAGGGATAAGAAGGGGATACACTGAGGCATCCCTGTGCTGCTCAAAATGTTGAGCTCTCTGGGGTGAGAAGCAGCAACCAGCCCCTGGTGGCATTGAATTGAGAGGAAATACAGGTGGACATTTTCTCACGTGCAGTTGGATCGATTCAGTGGTTAGATGCATTTCAGTGAGGTGTCATCTGTTCTGGGGTAGGGAGCTGTTAGCCACAGAACTGAGAGATCTACATCCCAGCTGTTTTAGGATACAGAGGTACCAGAGTCCAGCAAAAGAACAGGGATGCCATCATCAAAGGGTGTTCTTTTGACCTTTGCTTTTGGTTGAGGAAACTGCATGGAGTAGTAAACAAAATAGGAAATTATGATAGATAAAAGATAATTTTTAGAGGGATTAGTTGGTAAGACGGGTATTTTCCTTAGTTGTTTGTTTCTGGGGTATAGTCAGATTGTTTTGTAAAATTTTGAACAGCCAGTTAATGGGCTGTAATTCTCCAGGATTTTAATGAGGGAATTTAGTAATAAATTACTTAAATCTCTGAGAGCATTCATTGCAAAATACATATTTCCATTAACTTCAAACTGAAACTAGTGTTAATTATTTGTGACTTGTGTTAAAAAAGACAACTGTAGTAAAAAGGCTAAGTTATTGCTACAATTCCAGTTTGCTTGTGGTTTGGCTTTTTTTATAGTGCCCATTCAGACAGAAGAAATAAACATCATGAAATCTGATGTAGGTATAAAGCCTGACATCTCATGCTTTTGTAAAAATGTGTCAGGCTTCTCCAAAGAATGTTAGTTGAATCAATAAGTCAGAACTAGAGGAGGCCTAAGGATAAGGCTGTCTTTTTCAGTTTAAAATAGCTCTCATGCGCACTCTACTTAAAAAATAAAATAAAAAATTGCACAGTTGGTTGTCCAGTCTTGCTCAGTTCCCAAGTGGACTGTGTTTTAAAACTGATAGCAGGGCACCACCTGCACTGTTTGGCTCTTGTAATAAGGTCCTGGGAGAATTATTTCCTAGGGAATTATATGACTTGAGTAACAGGCCTGACTGGCTCTTTCACTCTCTTTGTATTTTTTATGATTCTGACTATTTTTCCTATTTGCAGCTTTCCTGAGCTGATACCGTCCTATGGAGCTGGTGATCTGCATTGATAAGAGATACAGCAAATAACACAAGGGATGCATAAAGAGAGTTGAAGCAGGGTATTATAAATGGCAGTGCTCTGGTATTATGGATTTTGGGGATATAATTCTTTACATCTGTGTTATTTAGACCCTACCTGCCATCCCAGTTGTTGCTTGGACCACAAATACTGTGCTTGTGGATTTTGTAAATCAGTGAATAATTTCCACTGGGAATAGGCTGTAGAAAGTCTTGGAATTGATAATTAGGCAGCGGTGGTATGTAATCAATACAAATCCTGGTGACTGATTCCTCAGCCGTGGAACAGGCTTGCCCCAAATGCGCTACAGCAGTGAAGGAAGCAGACAGCAGCGCAAAAGTGAAGAAATCTTGATGGGTTTTTTTGGTTGGTTTTTTTGAGCGAGGGGTAGTAGGTTTGGGTTTGGATTTTTTTTTATTTTTTATGTATTTTTTTTAATATTCATGTTGTAATCAACTATTTCTCCCATAGCACTGCCAGCAGAGAGCTGGTGGCAGGGGTGGTCATGTCAGCTGCAAAAAAGGTGGTGGACTTAGTTTATGTGGTATTTATTGGTAGTTTAAGCTAACAGGGCATTGGAGGCACTGAGAAGTGGCTAGAGGCAATGTCAGCAGCCTGCAGAAACAGGCTGCCCCTGGCATGGAGTGGCACCTCCGCAGCAAAGCGCAGCCAAGGGCACTTGTCCCTGCACCAGCAGCGTTAAGGCACTGGGACGGGGCAGTCAGAGGAACAGTCTGTTCACCTTCTTCAATGGTGGGCAGTAGGGAGTCACTGCCTACGTTTCACCGAGGACAAACTCTTGTGATTTCAGTAAACAGATATATTTTCAGTAAATAGATGTCTGGATATACCTTTCCTAAGAAAGAGGGCTTGTCATGAAAATGTAAAACATGGCAGCGACAGCCTGATCACTCAATAACTTTCCTTCTTTTACCTTTTGTTCAAAACTTATAGTAATCTATTTAATCTATTTAAAAAAGTTTTTAACACACAAAAGGATTTAATTGCAACCTTCTGAAAGAGAAATGCAGATATCTTTGACCGTAGCAAGTATGTGTTCAGAATACCTCGTGGGTATATTTACTGTATGACAGTGCCTGGTGCTCTGTAGCAGACCACCATGTGAGTCACATGGACTTCACAGGACAGAAATGCTAGAAGCTTTCAAGAAGGTGAATTCAGGGTGCTCAGTGTCAGGGGTCCATAACCGTAACCTGAGTTCCGTAACTGCAGTGCACGTGATGGTCCTTGGATTTTTCTGTAGCCTTGCTGATGTAGGACTTGCTCCTTTCTTTTGGGACCTTGGTAATTTGGAGAAGGAGGAAGAGTCTTGGTCGTAGTCAATAGTAGGAGTGAGTCTAGCATTTGGGCAACACACTCTTAAAATTACTTTTTCTGTCTGTTCTGCGTGTCCCTTTCCTCTGCCCTGCCTGTTGGTGTTGCTGGTACCCCCAAGTGTGATGCGACGTGCACCACACGTTCCTCTCCTGGTGCCCTCAGCAGCAAAATAATTTGGTAAAGTCACAAATCAATGCACTGTTTTTCTAGAACATCTATCTGGTTTATTTTGCATTACATAAAGAACAGCCTTTAGATGGGTCTCATCCCTTCCACGTTAATCCAGCAGCATGAAAGCAGAGCGAGAGCGCTGTGGTTTGAGCGCAAGGGCCCCGTGCGTGGCTCTCCTTATCTGCTCTCCAATCTTTGAACTCTTACATAATACGTTTAAGACTGGTTTTTGAGTAATCTCTTTTGGGGTCTCATTTTGCATTCTTATTCTCCAGTAACAAAGAACCGCTATGCTCTTTCCTCATGAAATCCTTTCCAGAAGGTGCACATTATCTACTATGAGGCAGGGCAATGATGAGCATCAATTTCCATGGCAGAATAGAAGCCTGGATTACAAATTACTATTTAATCCTTTTTGCGTCAAAGGATATAATAATCCTTGTAAAATGTGCTCTAAGTCTTGTGCTTGGCTCTGTGAGGTTAAGGGGCAAAAACCAAAACAGGGATTCTCTTAAATGTGCAGCGTGGTGAAATGCATGTGTTCCACATGAATTTCAGGATGTATTTCTGGATACATATCAGCAGCTAAAAATAAAGATGATGGGCTGGTACCTAGACTAGCAGTTTTCATTTCTCTGTATGCTTGTTACTACTCTGCTAGAATACAGTATGTGTCTGTCA
The DNA here is from genome assembly GCA_009806455.1 of Tetrax tetrax. NCBI lineage: Eukaryota > Metazoa > Chordata > Aves > Otidiformes > Otididae > Tetrax > Tetrax tetrax. The sequence goes on from WHYT01017828.1 coordinate 25,167, forward strand.
TGAGTGTTGCTTGCAGAATTGCAATAAAGAATTGAGGCACAAAGTAAGCACTGCTCGAATTTGATTTTTCTTTTTTTTCACCACCGATGAGAACATTTAGCAAAACTAATGAATGAGGACATCTCCTAAGAATGTGAGAAAATGTGTTTTCTTTTCTAAATCATTCTGTTACGAGTGTCAAGCAATCTGACTTTGTAAGGGAGATCAGGGTAAATAAGGTTGGCAGGGGTAAGGATTTAGTATTTGAAATTGCAGACTGATGGCTGCTCAGTTTCCTGACCAGGCAGCTATTTTAAGAGGGGCAAAGTTTAATAACTTATAAAGTTTAGAAAAAAAATCCTAGAGTGACAGACCTACAGTCCTTTGACTGACATGATTATCGTCACGTTGGGTATGCTGTAATTTTGTTAGATAAAAAGCAAAACAGGTTAGTTGCTTGGAACCAGTAGCTTCATATGATCAGTTTATTCCGTATTTTTATTACTGGCCTGTGTACTAAATCAAATGTTGGGTCCCTCTTACTGTGTAGGAACCCATAGAGAAAACTGGAAGGTAAGTGGAGGCGTATATGGGATGTTACTAATGGAAAGAACAGGGTAAGCAGTTTGTTGTTGTTCTTTTTAATGCAATGTATTTAGACCTTTGATATGTAATACTCTAAGTTAATAGTAAAAATAAAAAAAAAAAAGAGAGAGTAGGACCAGATTAAAATCATAATCTCATATTAAAGAACACATTTAATTACTTGGTCATGTAACTGTTATTCCACAATAGGGTATTTTTGTGCTGGATGCTAATTGCATGCTTCTAGTGTGACGTTGCATAATGCAGTGTCCTTGTTGTCACAAACTGGTCATCTTGCAGGTGAAAGCTGGGCAGTGCAGCAGCTGTTATGAAGCTGTAAGATGTTTATGTTGTAAAAGGAATTATACTTAAAGATTTTTTTTTTTGTTGCTCTTTTGTATGACAAATTTATGGAAAACAGGAATATTCTCTTAATCTGTCTAGCTGTTGTATTTTGGTAAACCCAGAAGTCAAAAATTCTGCAAAGAACTTTCATAATTAATGTAAAATGAATAATTTTTATTTCTCTGTTTGTTGCAGGAAATGACACTTGACTAAAGAACAAAAGTTGCCCTGAAAGAAGTCGCTTCCTTCCGAGTTCTGTGCAAGCAACCCCATCCTATGAGGAGGAGGAGGATCCCTCAGCCTTCGTAGCCATACGATGGGGACCACAGGCGATGACATGGCTTCGGTGGAGCAGAACGCCTCCTTGAACCCGCTGTGCTTCGAGTGTGGCCAGCAGCACTGGACGAGGGAGAACCACCTCTACAACTACCAGAACGAAGTGGACGATGACTTGGTGTGCCACATTTGCCTTCAGCCCTTGTTGCAGCCATTGGATACTCCCTGTGGACACACTTTCTGCTACAAGTGCCTAAGGAACTTTCTGCAGGAGAAGGATTTCTGCCCGCTGGATCGAAAAAGACTCCATTTTAAACTCTGCAAAAAATCCAGCATTCTTGTTCATAAACTGTTAGACAAGCTCTTTGTTTTGTGCCCCTTCTCTTCCGTGTGTCAGGAAGTCATGCAGCGATGTGACCTGGCGGCACATCTCAAAAACAGGTGAGCAGTGCAGGGGCTTGCATTGCATGTTCCTTACATGTTTGGGAGGCCAGTTTGTGTAGCAGTAGAAATTGGGGGCAGGAAGGGGGAGAGGGTTATTAATGGCTTTAAAATTTGCAGTGGAAGACCAGAGGAAATGATCAGTCTGTTAGTGTGCACAGCTGGAGCACTGGATCCTGTTTTGGACATTGCACTTCAAGAATAATGAGGAGCATGTGAAGAGAGTCATGGGGAGAATGACATGATTCATTACAGGTCTTGAAAGCATGATTTGTCAGAAAAGGTTAAAGAAAATGGCGTTGTTTACAATGGGGAAAAAAAGACTGAAGGAAGGGAAAAATAAGATACACACAAACCATATCTACAAAGAGGAAGGAAATAGTGCAGGAGGAACAAAGGAGATCAGTTGCAAGTTTTAGGAAAAAATACTTTAGAGCGGTCCGTCACTGACATAGATTGCTTGGGAGGTGGTTGTGTATTCCCCACTTTCAGAAAGTGTTTCGGAACATGTTAAGCCAGCCTTTGTCAGGAATGGTTACAGCAGAATTGGTTCTGCTTTGAGGTAGGCAGATGGACAGGGTATCTTTTGAGACTCCTGCAAGACCTATTTTTCTGTTTGGTTTTTTAATCTATTTACTGAACAAGTTGATGGTATGTCATGTGAGCGTGATGTAATTTCTAGGATTTTTTGTTTGTTTGTTTTGATTGCTTACAGAACACTTCCAGCACCCTGTTAATTTTGTAGAAACTCATCACTTCACACCAGGGAGAAGTTTTGGTGCAGTTTTGGTGGGTGATCTTGTGTCAGAGAGATACATGTCAATGTTACCTGCACCTAAATATTTAGGACCTTATTTTGAAATGTCAATGATTTTATATTTCTGCTTTATGCCATCCTACCCAAAATATTTAAATATTGAAAGGAGGCTGTGATAGAAAGAGGGAAATAAGATGGTTATAAGGTTGGACCAGATGATTCTTGCAGTTCCTTCCAACCTGATATTCTGTGACTCTATGATTATCAAATTCAGATGGAATGATACTTCATATTGTGCCGACTAGTGTACTCCGTTCTTCCAGCAAAGGAATTGCCTCCTGCCGTGTGTGCAGTACCCTGCTGAGTGAAGATGTAACATTCTTCTCTGTAAGGCAATGCCATTTTTCCCATGGAAAAATGTTAAACTTGTTTGGAGGGGCACATTTGACTTCTGTTTCCTCTATAGTTTGGAGAATAGTTTCAGTTATAAACAGAATTTTTTAAATCATCAGCTATTTCATTACATGAGTCATGAACAAAAACTCGGACAGACCACTTACATTAAAGCTAAAGTATGGTGGAATTAATGAGTCAGGGCTAAAAAAAATTATGTGTATCTATACCAACTAACTTTAAACTGTTTAGAGATTTATGAAATTATAAGAGTATGGTGAGGAATTGCATAGAGAAAGAAGTTATGTATTTAAAGGGAATGCATCTGACTTCAAAAGATCCAGTTCAGGTGAATTGCATCTGCTACCAGAAAATACTCCCTGTGTACAACTCAATGCTATTTGAAAACCTTGGTTCATTTTGCAGAGAGGGGTTTCAGAGACTTATTTAACTGTCCCTGCAAAAAGGCATCAAACCCAGACGAATAAGCATTGCACATATACATTGTATATAAACAAAAGTCACTAGGGAAATACAATTCAACATGTGAGTGTTTTTGTCAGCAGCATTCGTTTAAAAAAAAAAAAAACAAAAAAAAACAAAAAAACCAAGACGTGTTGCCTGGTGACTCTTCATGAAAATCAGTGGTATAAGTCCTAACTCTTCTGGTCTCCTCAGTCACTGACTGAGATGAGATCTTTCCATTTCCATTACTTCATCATGGGCTTTGTTCTTACCTGCTTTGCTTTCTTTCAATTTGATACTCCTTTTTTTTTTTATTTTTTTCCCTTTATTTTTTAAACCAGCCTGTATAAACTTCAGCAGTTGCCCATTTCATGAGGATGTTTCATGGTTTGGTAGTCTTTATCTGTGCCAACTCTTTGGCAAAAGAGCCCTCCACATTGGGATTGAAAACCCCAAGCTCAGAGGGAGGGGCAGAGTTGGCTGTGGCAGGACAGGGAAAGGTTTCCTTTACTGTAGTCCTCCCCAAAAGGAGGGCGGTATTAGCTGTGTGCCTCCTCTGCCTGCCCTTGGTCCAGAACCAGCCAAGGTTCAGGTGACACTGGTGACCACCTGGATGGAAAGGTTGTTTCAAGAGGTGCATGGATCTAGCCGTTAACTTCTCTCCAAATCTTGGTCTTTGTCCAGTTGGAGGCTCTTGGAGACCATCTTAGGTGAAGGGTGACATTGTGGAGGAGATTGCTTGGGAGTCAGGCATGATGTGGGTTTCCATGCAGGCAAGTGCTCTGCAGAGAAGAAGAGAGCAGCCACCACATGCCTTGGAAACCGCTCGTTCACATGCTTATTGCCAGCGTGCCCTCTTCCTTCTTTCCCACGTCCTGAAGGCTTCCAGGGATTCAGAGCCTGGGAGGACCTTGGGCACGCAGAACATACAGCAACCTTATGGACTGTGGTGAGCCTGGAGTTGCCTGGGTTTTGTTGGCTGTTGTGCCCACAGCATGAATGAGCACATGTGGCAGCCACGTCAGGGAGGTACACGGACTAATGAGGAGCCTTTCTCTCTTGGTTTCTTTCCTTTTTTTATTCTCTACATGATTTCCATGTTAGCTTAAGCTCCTGTTTGCTCCAGGCAAATAATTTCTGATCTATATGATGACTTGGGGGTGGCGAGGCCGCCTGTTTGTTCCATTTATAATCCTCATATTAAACTGATTTGATTTTAATAAAAGGCAAAATGTTAGCAAGATTCCTGCTACATATTTTATTCACCTTCTGGTTTGCCACTGTCATTTTCCTCACCTTTTCAGTCTGTTTTCCTTGGTTGGCATCTCTCTGAGTGATACTAGGGCTGTTTACAACAAGTCCACATAATTTATTTGTACATGGAACACTACATATGCTCACTTTAGGTAATATGAAATATTCATTTACTTAATGCACAGGGATGTTATAAAATCAGAGTAAGCTGAGTCACTGGCTTTTCCTGTTTGTCGGCTGGAAAAAAAGCTTTCAGTTGCAGAAGGCTGCTCATCTTCAATTCCCTCTGTTGTCTTGGGATGCCGATACACATTTTGAGTATATGGTGATTTACAGTTTTAAATTGAGTTTATTTGCAAACATCTGAACACCTGTAAATTATCATTGCTGACATAAACAATGGCAGCAACTGCGTAGTTTGAATTTGATTTTATGTTGATTTTATATGGATTAGTGAATCCAGTAAAATTCTACTACTGATCATTAAATGTAGGAAAGAAATAAAAAAGTTGTTGTTATTATAATTTTCACCATAGATTAATATAAGCCAGTCTTAACAAGCCCTTAGATGAGCTAGTTTGTATTTCTAAAAATACAACATGGTTGGTTAATTGTCACTGGCTAAAACCATTCACACTCAGGTTTTCCAGTGTTGTTATAATCTGCTCCACTGAGCATAAAAGCTGGAAGAAAATGTCATCGTATCCACCAGGCATCAGGAGTTTAAGTTTGCTGCAGGCTGCTCCAGCAAGTGAATGAGAGGCATAAACTTGATTACTTCATGCTGACTAATTGCACTCCTTGATACCCCGTTGCATAGAGAAAATGTTATTGATTTATCAGTCTTTCAGTTTCATCACATTCACCTGGAAACTGTGGTTTTCAAAGTTAATCATAATACGCATGATCTGATTTAAAGGGGGGGAAAAAAAATATGAGTAAGGCCAAGTTGTACTGTTTTTGCCAGCAACTCGCTAAAGAAGATTTGTTAATGCTTACAAGGTGCTAATTTCACTTCTAAATATTGAAGGTAAGTTTATCAGAAGGAAATCTGACAAAAAATTATTGAGCTGTTCTGTGTATGATTTTAATCCAGTTAATTCTTATGGATTATTTAGACCTGAAGAAACTACATTGTACAAAACCGTGCCCTGAAATTCATACAACTTCTTAATAAGGGGGTCAGGTATTGTGCTTATGTATTGCTTTTGAGTTGGGCTCCAGTTTTCTCCTCCCGTGTTCTCCTATGGTAGTTTAAGTTATCATTTTGGGTGGAGACATTTTTCCGAATGTTTTAATGTTGAGGCCAACATGCAAGCCAATTTAATGTCAATTTAAGTTTTAAATTTATATGGGATTGTATTTTCTGGAATTGAAGAAATTGAGATGTTTGCTGTGTGTCAGTCAGCATACTTAATATATGGATTTAGATTAGCAAGATCCATGGGAAAATTAGTTGTATAGATAGAGAATTTTATCATTCCAAATCTTGTCAATCCCAGTTATTTTGGTGTTTATGATGGTTCTTTGCTCCAAAGCGTCTCAGATGGTTGGATGTGAGAGGGAAATGTGCAACAAAAAGTCGTCTATTATTCTTTCTTTTTCCTGAGTCTTCTCTGATTCCCAAATCAAAATAAGTCCTAGTGCCTCTTTCTCTTGCTCTCTCTCTCTTGCCTGCT
>WHYT01017828.1:31360-58146 GCA_009806455.1 Tetrax tetrax
CTTTTTTTTTTCCGCAAAAGAAAAAACAAGATTCAAACACTTAAAACACTGTGGTTTACTCTGAATTGCAGCTGTAAATCTTGCTAGAATTACTGTTTAAGGTCACTTTGCTGGCAAAGCTTTATGAGCAATAGCAAAGGCATTTGGGTTGCTTCTCTGCAGTCTTTCCTTAAATTCAGACCCTACTTGGAAAATTATTTAGTGCAACTGGTTTGAGACCATTTGGTGTGTTTGCTTTTATCAAACGTTTAGACTGGGCACAAGCCAATGGCATAAGTTACAAAGAAATCTTTATTTTCAGTAGTCAGTGAGCAGATGTGTTTTTCGAGCCCCTACTGTTATTCCATGAAATACACTGTAAACTACATCTTAATTTTGTATAAAGATCTCTTTATCTGAAAAGAGGGATTGTTGCTAGTGTTCCAAGAAGTCACCTTTTAAAGGAGAAACCCAGCAGACTTGGCTGTAAAAAAAAACCCCCAAAAATAAAAAAAACCCTATTGCTCTATGTCTGATATGGATGGAGAAGTTGAAGGTAAAGCTACACGTTGTCGCCACCCGGAATTGAGCAAAGGCTGGTGCTGAAGGAAGGGAGGAGAGAGTTGATGAATATAAGCAGAAGCTCATTTTACATCCCAAGAACAACTGCCCTTCAAGTTTCCTGATAAATAATGTTGCTCAGTTGCTTTAGCTGGTTGTTTCAGTATCTCTGCTCTTGGGCATCTTGATTCATGAAAAAAAAAATAAAATTCCTGGAAATTCTGAAAAACATGCCTGCCTTTCTTCTTGGTCCTAGCCAAGATGTTCTGGCTTTGTAGGTCGATATGAAATGCCATTCCTGTAAGACACACTTCCATCTCATTTCAGCCCTTATTTTTGCAATTTGTTGTGCGAGAATGGATTCCTCTACCTGTAAAAACAATCTTTGTTGCTACTTTGGATCCTGAGTGCCCATCTGTGTACATAACTTGTCACAAGATTTAGTCCAAAACGCTGTTTATCTCAGATATTTGACAAAAACAGTATTAGTGAAGGTGTGCACCTTTAGAGATTTATTGACACATGTTAACCGTTAAAACTGCTGTATGGTGTTGCTGTTTGTGGATAATACATTCCTACTGCCAATAAAAATCTTTTTATGTTGCAAGTGAAAATGAAATATCTCCTTATGGATGTGCTTGAATACCAGTACTGGGCTTTGCTGCTTGGTAGGTGGCATATCGTGTTTAAAGACCGAGGAGTTGACATCCTGTGAATTAAAGTCTCCACGAGACAACTACTTTCCTTACAATTCTGGTTAAAAAATAACAAATTTCCAACCAGCTCCTTCGGGATCCATGGGCCTTGTGACCTGGCTGAATCCAAGTCAGCAGCAGAATGTTTTGCTAGAAGGAAGCACAGGAAGCACCTGGTTCATAACATAGTCTCGTAAGGCTGGAGTCTGCGACCTAAGCTTGGTGGATTGAAGCGTGGTCCTCTGACAGTGTCCATTTTGAGCTGTTGATTCACCTCTCCATGGAAAATCAGCACCCTTACAGCAGAGCAGTGCAGGGACAGCAAGGAAATGCAGTTAGGGGTGGCTTTGTCCTGAACTCGTGCAGAGTGTTGTGGGAGAGCACGTCCATCAGAGCTCTCAGTAGACAAGAGGTTTCTTCTGCAAGAGCATTTACCCCTTGCTGTGTTGTTGCAGAACTGAGATTGGAGATTGTTGGAGATTGGTCCTTTTTTTTTTTTTTCCCTCCTGTTGCTAGTGCTAAGATTTGGGGGAGTGTGAGGCTAACCCATTAAGTTATAGCATTTTAGAAATTTTCAGGGAACGGATTGCAGCTTTCCTTTTCTTGGCCTTTTGGGATTCTTATTTTGAGGTTTTGTTATGGAAAGGTGAATGATAAAAACTTCCTGCCAAATTTTAACTCAAACTGTGGGTCTCTGGCCACCAGAATAAATTGAGACCAGCCAGATTTCTTAGCTGATCAGTCTCACCAGGCCAGTGATTTTATGTAGTAAATATTACCTGACCGGTAAGGTCCTGCACCTGGGTCATGGCAATCCCAGGCACAGGTACAGGCTGGGTGGAGAATGGATCAAGACCAGCCCTGAGGAGAAGGACTTGGGAGTGCTGGTGGATGAGAGGCTCCACATGAGCCGGCAGTGTGACCTTGCGGCCCAGAAGGCCAACCGCATCCTGGGCTGCATCAAGAGGAGCATGGCCAGCAGGTCGAGGGAGGTGATTCTCCCCCTCTACTCTGCCCTGGTGAGACCCCACCTGGAGTACTCTGTCCAGTTCTGGAGCCCCTGACATAAGAAGGACATGGACCAGTTGGAGAAGGTCCAGAGGAGGGCCACGAAGATGATCAGAGGGCTGGAGCACCTTTCCTGTGAGGACAGGCTTAGAGAGTTGGGCCTGTTCAGCCTGGAGAAGAGGAGGCTCTGGGAAGACCTGATAGCGGTCTGCCAGTACCTCAAGGGGACCTACAGGAAAGACAGGGAGAGGCTGTTCAGTAGGGCCTGTTGTGATAGGACGAGGGGTAATGGTTTCAAATAGAGGGAGGTAGATTTAGATTGGATATTAGGAAAATTTTTTTGCAATGAGGGTTGTAGAACACTGGAACAGGTTGCCCAGAGAGGTGGTGGATGCCCCATCCCTGGAAATGTTCAAGGCCAGGTTGGACGGGGCTCTGAGCAACCTGATCTGGTTGGAGATGTCCCTGCTTGTTGCAGGGGGGTTGGACTAGATGACCTTTGAAGGTCCCTTCCAACTCTAACCATTCTATGAAAACCAAGAATTAGAGTTGTGTTCCTTCATTAAAATCAGATAAACTTTTTCACAAAGCGAAGCCTTTCAAATCATTTTCATATTTCATGCTTGCGCTTTCTTAACTTTGAAGAACAAGATGTTCTTCAAAGTCGCATTGGGGAAGGCCCTAAGAAATAATTTCTTAAATGTGTCACTTTATAATGTGAACCATCTCCAATTTATGTATTTATGTGCATTTCACAGCATAGTTGGGTTACCTTATGCCACTCTTCTAAATGTATATATCATGATAGATATAGATATCACTTTGTGTACATGTAAGACTGCTGTGGGGGTCACAAAAGCTGTACAAGTGTTTTTATCAACATTCTTCAAAGCTGAACAACCTTGTTAATACTTCTTCAAAATCCCTCGTGCTGCAATAGTCTGTTTATCTATTTATCAAATCCCCTTCACAGAATGTCAGAACAGAACTGTGATTCTCAAAACATTCTAGTTTAACAAGTTAGGACATTATTAGACTTTTGCTGGCTTTTGCTCCGTTAACACATTTCTGTTACAAAAATAAAGCATTTTTTCTTTAGTTATAACAATGTGTCAAGTTCCCAAACAGGGAGCCCTTTCAAGAATACTGTTCCTTTTTCCCGACACTGCTGCAGTACGAGCATCTTTAGGTGGTCAGCAGCTCCAGAAGCAGGAACTTTAAGGATATCAAATACTGTAAGTGAAATATCAGATGTTGGCAGAACTGTCACGCAGGCAGATATAAGATTGATGTCCACATCCAATTATCTACACATAAATGTAAGACCATTCGATACATGAAGGCTTTCCGTGAATTCGCAACATTGCAGCCCTTCTTCGCAGTAAACTACTGTAGGATTTTTAACGTAAGCAAAAAAAAAATCATCGCATTAGGAATAATGGGAACTCATGAAAAGTAGCTGACAGTGAAAAGCACGAAATGCTGATGGAGCATTGTTATATGAGGGAAAGCGAAAAACTGCATCTCCTGTGTGATTTCAGGAAGAAAAAAGGGGAAACAGGAGGAGGATGAAACACCATCTACTGATTCAAGATGAGATGATGAGCAGAGCTGTTACTTTTGCTAAAATTTTCATACAAACTTCTAGACAAGTGTATTTTTTTTTTTTTTTGTATTTTAAAACTTAGATAACAATATAGGTAAAAAGTTCATCTCTCTCTTTCCTCCCTCCAGTGACCCCAGGAAAATATGATGCTTCCTTCTCTCTTGGCTTACTAAACTGAGAGGAGACTGCTTCAGTGGGTCCCTAGATGTGTCTTTGGACAGGGCTCCTCTTCTGTAGAATTTTATGCCAGTCTTGTTTAATCTTTTCAGCAAGGTTATCTGTCTTCCAGAAACTGGAATGTACATACAGAGTAAGTCCACATCCAAAAGGTGTTGCTGCTCGTGTACTCATGGCCAAAAAACTGTGTAGTAGAAATTTTGTGAAGAAAGCGGTATTATTTTGGGGTTCTGTCCACTAAAACGTGTTTTGATCTTAAAATCTAATGTGCTCAGTATTTTTTATGATTAGTTTAAAACTGTGGCTTTGAAGAAGACTGATTTCATTTGATGGAGTACTCTGGCATTTTGTACTACAAACATTGCTGCAGGCCTCAAGCATGGTGTAAACATTGTCTTCACAGGTGTCCAGGGGCTTCTCATCGAAGGGTTGCTCTGGAAAGAAGGAAAACGAGCAAGCTGCAAGCAGAAGCGGAGGGTGAGAGTGGTCCCGGTGGGACGGAGCAGCCTAGCAGTTTATCTCCAGACGCGGATCAGGGAATAGTGCCAGGCGAGCAGAGCTTCAACTCACCCGCCCTTCCCGGGTGGACAGACGAGCCCAGCATCGACAATCCACCTTTTGAGGAGAACACAGCAGCAGACAGTATGTCGTCACTTCCCTTCTCATGTCTCTTTTATCAGATGTGGAAACATCAGTGGTGTCAGAGCTTGTCTCTTACCAATCCTGAATGCGTGTCTGCATTTTCTGCTCTTTTCTCTTGTGATTCCTGGAGAAATATTAGTGGTGATGTGCAAGTATACAGCTGGGATACAGTCACGGTTAGGAAGGAAAAAAATGTCTTGGAGCGTGTGCTAGATATCATGGTGCTGTATAATCACGTACCATATCACGATGCAGTAGTTCATCTGTTAGTCTGCTAGTAGCACTGGCCTTTTATCGAGGTGGAAGGAGTGTATTTTCTGTAAAATTACAAAAGATGTTTTCTAAGATGAGATTTCTTTTCCCCTCTTCCCCCTTCCCCCTCACTCGGATCAGCAGCCTTCCCGCACACGGAGTGCTGGCTTGCTCGAACGAAAAGGCAGCTGAGTAATTCCTGCATCCACCTGCACCGAACAAGCAGTAACGTCTCTAGCATCTGGGATTTTAGAGAGGAAGCGCTGAGCCTTACCACAGAGGAAGGTGGTCCTGTCCCCTTCCTTCTCCTATGTATTTGCCATCTTTTAGCGTCCCGCTTTCTCCTTTTTAGTTGTCTCCATGTTTGCTACAGAAATGGGCTCCTTCTCTTGACCCGGTAATTCCATGGCAGCTCCTAGTGCCGTTGTGAGACCGGCTAACAAAGAGGCATGACCAAGTCATGCTCCGTGGGGTAAGCCCCAAAACACATTTTTGTTATCATCATCACATGTGAATACACAAGTGATCAAATCGGAAATGAAGTGTATGAAATTTATTATAACGGGCAGAATCCAAAGTATTCAAAATATCCTTTTCCGATACAAATAACCCCATTTCAAGAAGCATGGATGCTACTAAGTTATTAGAGAGCTCTTTGTAACTAGAGAGCTAGGTGTTCCAACAAGTAGTGGAACTGATCCAATTGCACTTGTTTAGTTTGTTGTTAAACTGTTGTCGTGTGGCCTGTCAGCATTGTCCTTTGGTGATTTGCTTTCTTGAAAGTGAATAAAGTATAAAGGATATTAATAATCTTTCTTTTTATAAAATAATTGGCAGCAAATCAACAGCCACCTACCTTGCCTGAAGGAGAGATCACTACTATTGAAATTCATCGGTCCAATCCTTATATCGAATTAGGAATTAGCATAGTGGGTGGCAATGAGACGCCTTTGATCAACATTGTCATTCAAGAGGTTTATCGAGATGGGATCATTGCCAGAGATGGAAGACTTCTTGCTGGAGACCAAATACTGCAAGTATGGAACCTACTTACGTACTCTATTTGCCTGCTTTCTATTTGCTCCTTGCAGAACTGCCTGTTAAATGAGATGGGAGATTTTCCTTGTCAGACTACATTGTGTAAATGTTAGCTTTGCAATTATCAGTTGGAAGGCAAATTAATGTTCACAGCAGAGCCTGTTGTTCTAGCACTTTTGGCTATCATGCTTTCCCTTGTTTGTTGGATCAGGCCCTGGACTTACTTTTCCTCCTTAGCATCTCTTATCAGTGTTTAAAATGCAAGTTTGTTTTTCTGTTTTCAAGTGTTGTGGGACTTGGTCTTTATTTCGTCTTTATGCATGCTTTCTGAAGGAACCCAAGTTTACATCTGGCTAACAAGTTGGCATGATTTGTCCTATGTAAAAAGCAATTTGTGGATTGTAAGGCTGACTTCATCTAAACTGTTATTTTAATCTGGCTTCGCTATTACCTCGCAATAGCCTAGGCAGTTGACCTGCTTCTTTCAGTGTGTGTAAAAGAGTCAGTGTTATTCTTCACTGCCATGATTTGAGGCAAGTTGCTCTAAATATTTTTTTAGAAAGTAAACAAACAACTAAAATTTAAGTTTTTTATGATCGACTGTGTATTTTTGTAACAATTTTAAGTAATTAGCAACAGATAATGTGAAAAGATCAATTTCTATTTATTTGAGGGTTTTAATTTTATATTAAGGGAAGGGATTGTTTATAGGATTCTTAAGAAGGGCACCAAGTTCTACAAAAACAAGACAGTCCTCCATCTTTTTTCTATTTTTAATCATTCCATCTGAAATAAATATATTACCATAATTTCAAAATTACTTCAGTAACGACATTTTGCTTTTGATGTGATAGCCTAAGATCAGTCCAAAACTAGCATCAGCCTTTTTCATTTCACTTTTTGAAATCAAGCCAATAGAAGTAGCTTAAATACTGTAGTTATGATGGGAGTGAAATTAGTTTGCACTTCAGAAAATAAAGTATCTTTTGAGAAACGTGCTTTTTTCTTCTCTTGGAGTGTTAGGATAGTAGCTGGCCAAGAAAGCAACCCAAGAGGTTTCCAAAATGTTGCCTTTTTAACAAGCAATTGCAGACACTGATTGAATGCTGCCTCATTTATTTCAATACTCAAGGGCTCTCCTTCGTTGCCAGAATAGGGAGCTCAAGCTCCAGTGAAGCTTTAGAAATCCTTGCTGTTTGGGCAGGTGTCAATTACAGTTTCCAAAGCCGTAAGTGGCAATAAATTTACTATAAATAGGATTTACAGCCTGCGGTGAGTCTTCCCTATCAATGTGCTGGCACTGGGGCTGTCAGATGCTAGGGGGGTGTTTGTCAGAGTGCTGCTGTCATGCTGAGGGAGAGGTACAGGAGGTAAAAGCCAAGCTTTTTGGAAAATACAATATCTTCATTGCTTTGAATTTACCTGTGCAGGTACTGAGCTGTTGTCATAAAATGACCAGGCTCAATCTCTGCCAACTGTAATTAAATGCAGAGTTAGATGCAGCTCAGCGTGCACACTTCAGTCAGATATTTCTGAAAATGTCTTCAAAGGTTTTTATGAGCAGTAAAGGACTAAAAGAAAGCCAGAAAGGACTGCAAAGTAAAATTCAGCATTTTCTTGCCCAGTCAAACAAGGGGTATTACCATTTCAAGATTTGAGGGAACAGGATTTAGTAAAAACGACCTAAAAGTGTACGTTGTCTGCAAGATGCCTAACATTTTCAAAGTGCTCTACAAATGGTCCTTTTTTTGTGCTGGACTATGATTGTAATTAATGTAAAACACATCCTAATGAGAATTTCTTTCTCCGAGAAATGCTACGGCGTTTTTATTCTGAGATTGTGAACTGCCTGGTAGAAATAAGAATTAAATTTTATTGCACATACTCTTCTGTGCCCTTTGAATGCTTCCATATTTTATGCAATTTACCTTAGCTAGTGACAGCTAAAAATAAAACTAGATGTAATTTAAATGCTCTGGCGGATGAGCTCTAGTGAGTTTTGCTGGTGGCAGCTCTAAATGTTATTTCTCCTAGCTATGCCTCCTTTCCCTCTGCCCAAGGTGAGAGCCTGTCTCGGGGCAGTAGCAGACCAGGACATGGCCATGTTTCAGTGTCTGGGCTTGTGGTGCTGCCAGGAGAGGCCGCTTTGGACCGAACATCAATCTGGAGGATGGAGGGGGCTCAGGGAGGGCTACCTCCTCCTGTTTCGCTGCTGGAGCAACAGCCTCTCACAGGAGTAGAGTACCGGTGGATATGGCTACACCTTCGCCACGCTGAAGCCACCACGGCCAAATTGTTTGCCATTGACCTCTTGGAGCCCCTCAACTCAGACGCATGATGTAAATGTGGCAGCTGTCATACCTAGATTTCTGGGTCCTTTCTCTTCCTATTTTTTTTAAGTGTTGATATTGCTATTAGGTGATTGGAAGCTGCAAGTTTAAGTTTTTACTTACTTAGGTTACAATGGGGATCATTAAAAGGCTTAGGTAAGGCAGGTCAGTATAATCTATTTGGTGTTGGTTTCTGTCTGCTGAAATGATGGGGCAAGGATTCCTCCATCAGGGCACAATCGTATGTGCAAAGGATGAAGTTTTAGTGCTAACTTTGAGCCCCTTCTTACAGAACACGGCAAATGCAGCTTTGGTGCTGGTTTTTGTGGTGCTCCTGTTTTCTGCCAAATGTCATTGTACTGTCAGGTTTTATCTTAACTTTGTAGTGCAAGAAATGAATGAAGATTACTGATCCTTGTATCAGTGGGCCACATAAAAAACACAATTCTTGTTTATAGGGAGGGAAAGTTTAATCTGTTTTCATTTACAACGGAATTTTGAGTGATATGGGTTATAAGTCTGAAACTGACCTAGTTGAAGTCAATGGAAAATCTCAGAAGTTCATGCTAAGACTTGAGAACGAGTACTACCACCTTTTTCTACTGTTTTAACAAACACGTTTATAGTTCTAATTTATTCTGGGCTTGACACTGAAAGCACACACAAAGTTCTGGGGACGAGAACAAACAATGTAAAGATTTAAGGAAGACAAGCGTAGGAGACCAGGAGAAAAAAATACTCTGGATTATGATCACAGAATCATAGAATCTTTAAGGTTGGAAGAGACCTCCAAGGTCATGAAGTCCAGCTGTGGACCTAACACCACCATGTCCACTAAACCATGTCCTGAAGGGTCACATCTACATGTTCTTTGAACACCTCCAGGGATGGTGACTCCACCACTTCCTTGGGCAGCCTGTTCCAGTGATGACAGAAAGTGTTCACTGTTAGAGAGATGTTGTCACCTTCGTAGGAAAAGGCCTCAGGTTACGCCAGGGAAAGTCTGGATTGGATATTAGGAAAAATGTCTTCACCAAAAGAGTTGTCAAGCATTGGAACAGGCTGCCCAGGGAAGTGGTGGAGTCACCATCCCTGGAGGTATTTAAAAGATGCATAGATGGGGTGCTTAGGGACATGGTTTAGTGGTGGGCTTGGCAGTGTTAGGTTAACTGTTGGACTTGATGATCTTAAGGGTCTTTTCCAACCTAAAAGTAGGTTTGTAGATTGAGCAGCCAAAGTCAGTTTGCAAGAGAGGATGGAAGGACGAGAGAGGAAGCCCGGTAGGGTAAATAGATAGGTTGCTCCAAGGTGGTTTTGCAATGAGCTCTGAATTTAGTTTGGAAAGGACTTTATTTGCGTAACTGGGAACAATTAAACACGTGAAAATATCATTCTGATTTTGTTTTTGTTGTTTTGCAGGTCAATAGCTTTGACATTAGCAACGTGTCTCACAACCACGCTCGAGCTGTGCTTTCCCAGCCTTGCTCGGTGCTGCACCTCACCGTGCTGCGAGAGAGGCGGTTCGGCAGCCGCACGCACAACCACGCGGACTCCACGGGCTCCTTGCGGGAAGACAGCTTTCAGGTGACACTGCATAAACGTGACTCCAGCGAGCAGCTTGGCATTAAACTTGTACGCAGAACAGATGAGCCGGGAGTTTTTATTCTCGACCTGTTGGAAGGGGGGTTGGCTGCTCAAGATGGAAGGCTCTGCAGCAACGACCGCGTACTTGCAATCAATGGACATGACTTGAAGCATGGGACACCTGAGCTTGCTGCTCAGGTTATACAGGTAATTTGCGTTCCCTGCTTGAGTCCTTAGCTCAGCTTTATTTCTTGGGCAAAGCCTGGGGTAGAGCCTGTCCTGGACAGAACAGCTTGGGTGACGCCTAAAAGCCTGCAGCGATGCAATTTGCTGTGATTTATGTTCTGGAAATAATAGTGCAAAACAAGGTCTGCTTTGGCACCTAGCAGATGAAGTAAAAAGTGCATTAGTCATCCCTGACATACAGCCCGAAGGTTAGAAAGACTGCTCATGTGAGCGAGGAGAGTACTGTGTAGCCCATTGCTTAGCAGAAAAAAAAAAAAAAAGGATTATTATTATATTTATGTTTGTACTGTAGTTTTAATCTCTCAGCAAGCTCTATAGAAGTGGGCTTTGTTTTGTATTGATTTGCCTGTGCATAGAATTGAGGTTAGAACAGAAAAGTAATTTGTCAGACTTTGTAGAGGCAACAGGTACCAGCTTGGAAGAAAAAAAATAGGTCTTTCATGAGTCTCGTGCAGTAAAACTTGTTTTCTGAGTGTTTAAGAAAGGGCTATTCCCAATGTCTGGCTCTGCTCTGGACACAAATATTACCCAAAGCTTGATGCAGTCTGACATATGACCCTTCCTGTTGCTGCAGGAAAACCTTTACTCCATGCCTTTCTCCTAGTATGTAAGGAAACAACTGCAGCACGTTGCTACTTCCTGCTGAAGGGTTGTTGGTAAAAACTGCTCTGGTTTTAGGAAAGTTGGAATAGACCAGTAGTAGATTTCTGCAGTCTAGTGCTTTGCTTAACCCAGCATCACATAGAGAGCTGCGATGCTAAATGAGTAGTAAATATTTGCTTCAGGTATCATTGTAAGAGCTTTCATTGCAGTTAAAGGAAAATAACAATGATCTTGGGAACTGTAATTTCAGTTTCCCAGTTTTTGGATGCAGTGAAGTGGTCAGAATTTTACACTGAGTAACTTTTATCTATTGAGGTGTATTTTTGCAGCAATAGAGGGAGTTGATGTTTCATTTAACATCTGGTATCCAAGTCTCCTGATATTCCCCAGACTCCAGAATTTGATGGTCTGCTCATACATAGCAGAGGTGCTCAGAGCGTTTGACCAAAATCTGCAGACCCTGGAGCTGTCATGGGCATGTCTGTCTTCCGTTGCTATGTGTTGCAGAAGTTTGCAGAGGCTGCAAATGGAACTGGGTGATTTTTAATGTTCAAAGCTTCATAACTCAAAGTGAGAAACATCCTTTTTGCAAAGAATTTCCAGTTGATAGAGATGTAACACCGGGGGATAAGCGGGAGTGGTAATATCCCCTGCGTTCTGGAGGGGTTTGCAGCAAGAAGCAAGTAAGGGAATGTGCAGTTTAAGCAGTTTGTGGTACCCCCAGGATCTGGAAAACAAATTCTGCTGTCATCTTGTTTCATTTTTCATCTCATGTTTTCCTCCCTCTCTGCTAATTATATCAGTATCCTATCAACTTCATTACTTTATTTTATATATTCGACAGGCTAGTGGGGAGAGAGTGAATTTGATCATCTCTAGACCCCTGAAGTCACAGACGGTCTGTATTACCCGAGACACCGGGACTCACAACAGCAACCCACACCAACACCAGTCCCAGCAGCTGTTTCACAGCAGACCCAACTCACATAAGGTTGGTGTTTCTCTTTCTAAGAGGTATAAATATGATTTTAGTCTTGAGATGGTCTAAGTGTGTAGCAAGGTAAGGTTGGAAGAAGGGGTTGTTTCTTCTTTTTTACCTACTTTTTTTTTTTAATTGACTTCCAAGTACTCAACTCCTGCCTTGTGTCTGGAGTGCAAATAAAAGATATGCAACAGCTTTTCAGTATGTTTTGGGATTTGCCAACTGCAGTGAAAGAAGCAAGTTCTCTGAGCTTATACGGCCGCAGTTGTTAGACCTTGTCTAAGACGGTGGCTCATGTGTTACTGCTGCATGGGAGAAGAGCTGTCATTCAAGAGCATTATTTTTTGTTGCCTCTGTGCTGGCTGCAGCCAGCAAGGACAGCAGATGTGGTGCACACGATCCAGTATATAGAGAGCATGTTGGAGGTGTGTGTCTTCTCCTCCATGAGCCAGCAGTGCTGGCTGCAAGACTGCTGAGTTCTGAAGGGTCAAACAGGGAGAGAAGGGCAGAATGAAGAGACTTCCATGAAGCTAGTGTGAAATTATCTGGAAGACCTGTAGAAATAGAGCCTGTGCTAGAGATGTTCTTGTAGTTAGAAAAAAAATATGACTTCTTACTGTTGAGAAGTTGATTTCGTGAAATAATTGTCATGTTGACCATGTCAACCAAGCCACCTTTCTTGCTGTCCACTCTGTTAGCATCACTGTTTAACATCATACTTCTGTTGGGAGGCTTTACATGTGTTGACAGTATTTTCTTTCAAAAGTTACGTAATTTCAGAAAAGAACAAGTGAGGCTCTGGGAAGCTCATTTTCCTCCTGAGAGACAAAGGTAGTACTTGCTACAACATTAGGCCATATCAACACAATAATTACAGCTCACCTATATGAGCGCTTGATATCTCTATAGAAATATATGGATATTCATCTATATCTGCCAGCCTGGGTTGTGTTTGTATCACAATTCCATGGTTAATCTGTTGGCTGAGCTGATTTTCCTCATGTGTCCATATTCTGTGCCATTTATCTTTGCCTCTCATTAACCTACAGTTGGCTTAGCAGTCTTGTGGCTTAAAAAATGTTAATATAATTGCATGGCACCGGTCACTTAAGAAGGAGCTCTCTTTGTAGGCTATGCTATGTATACGTATAGCTACATCTGTGATTAATGTGTATATACAAGGAGCAGAGTGAATCAGAAGGAGCACGTGGCACTGAAAGTCAAAGAAAGCAGTGTTGCCGCTTTCCAAGATAAATAAACATTTGTAGTTGGAAAAATCTCTCAGGTTATTTCTTTGGTTATTTTGTATTCCTTCCATCTGTTGATTTAAGATGATACTATAGGTGTATGTGCAGTGATTTGAATGTATCACTAAATATCCTGAAGAGGAAGAGTTTCAGCTTATAAAATATACTTTGATTCAGATTTAGATCCATTTGATGGGACAAAACTCAATACAGGCTAAACTTTATAATTCAAGTGTTAGAAGATGAAATACAGAATCTCTTCTTGCTTCAAGTTTGGGTCTTCGTTATAATCATTAGGGAGTCTGCACAAGGCACCCATTACCAGCCTAGCATTGATTGGCCTTGGTTACTTTGTGCTCTGGGAGATTCTACATACCAGCTGCGAAAAGAAAACATGACGTGTAAGGGCTTTAAATGGTCTCTCTTTGTTTGCATGAAAACACGTGTGTTTTCATTTCTGAGGAGCTTCTTTGTAGTTCTGGGCCATATTCTACTGACAAATGAGGTAATGCTGATGTTCGCCAAGACATCGAAAGATTTGTTTCTGGCTTGTGTCCACTCTTTTGACCATACGATTTTGTGGTGCAGTCCTGAAATTTAGCCTATTCCTGTGTGGGATGCTGAGAGAAACTGGAGTGAGATTTTCAAGATGGACCTTTATAAACTTTCTGTCTCTATTTAGGTATCTACATGAGTGGCTTTTTTGTTATTTTTTTTCTGACCTGGAAGAAATCCAGTCAAAGCTGATTTGCACTACTTAGTCCTTTTAAACCATTTTATTAAAGTGCCAAAATATACCTTTGGGGTGTACTGAGTTGTGTTTTGTTCTAGTTTTTTTTTAAAGTTTTAACAATGTTATTTATTCTTGTCAAACAGGATCTCTCCCAATGTGTTACATGCCAAGAAAAGCACATTACTGTGAAAAAAGAGCCACATGAATCTCTGGGAATGACAGTGGCAGGAGGCAGAGGCAGCAAAAGTGGCGAACTGCCCATCTTTGTGACAAGTGTACAGCCTCACGGGTGTTTGGCAAGAGACGGCAGGATTAAACGAGGTGGGGCTTGGCTTTCCTGGTGGCACGGGTGGCCTCTTGATTGCTGTTTGATGAGTGTGTTCTCTGGAGTCAGGCAGTGTCAAAAAGTCTTTTCACAGAGGTAGGGAAGCCCTGATGGATGCTTTTCTTCATGTTTCAATAATGGAAATATGGTACTTAGTATCACATTTCCACCTTTTCTAGGAAAGGGATGTTTAGAGAACGATAGCAGGGGAAGCGGATAAGACCAGGAAATGTCTGATTAAAATCTTTAAAGCTGACGGTAAGCCCCTGAGCTGAAGGTCTGGTGCGATGCTTTGTACTGTAGTGCACGCATCCTGTTTTTGTGTTTAATGTGGTGGGCTGGGCTGTGTCTCTGTTCGAGGAACGTCCGCTCCTCAGGCGTTCAGTATGATATCTGAACAGCAGAGATGCTCTGATGACAGGCCACAGCTCACCCGTGCTAAGTTTACCCCCAAAGCTACATCACTGTTGACCCTGGTTCCTGAATGCTTTGTTATCCTCTGGAACAGCTTGGGTTTTCCGGTCTTCAGGAGTGCTACAGCACTCATCCGTTTTCCTCGGCTTTGCAGATGGGAACTGGGAGGTGGCGGTTAGCCTCAGCGTGGGTGAAGGCAGTCCTGCCTGATCAATAGCAAAGCATTTGATGGTTAAAACACACTGTGCTGTATGTGAAACAAAGACTGCCTATGGGATCTCTGCGACTCAGAGTTCACAGAATTGTTTTCTGAAAGAAATTTAGGGAAAAAAAATAACTTCACAGATTGCAAATTGAAAAAGAACACTGTGGGAGCATCTATATATGCTTCTGAGAGAGGGAGATCTACACCCACATACCAATGGGTGTGCTTTCTTTTTCTGTACTACTATGAAAAACACACTTGATGGAAGAATCGCAATTGCTCTTTCATTGTGTAACATCGAAGTAGCCACAGCAGCAACAAAAGTGATTTCAAGTTGAGCTGCACCTCAACTTTAGCTTTACCTGGGAGGAAAAAGCTTTTAAAAAATCAGTCTTGTTCCAAATGTGAACAGGTGGGGTTTTTGGTTGGTTTTTTTTTTTTTTTTTTTGCTTTGATTTTTCTGGCTTTCATTGGTAAGTGAGACATTGTGTGAAAGAGGAGACTGTCACTGCTTGGACAGTAAATAACATTCTTGTTTTCATCCTGAGGCTTTCTAGAAATATTCTGAAATAAAATATTGTGGCAATTTTTTTAGTGGCTTCAACTCTTTCCAGATTACCTTTGTAGAGATGCTCGCTCTTTTTTCTAATGGACTGGGTTTTGTACCAACCTTTCCAGTCATTTTTTAATTCCATTTTGTTCTCCCAAGTAACAAGTTAGAAAAAGCAGAAGACCTAAAGCACCCAATGGAGCCTCACTTATTTACAAGGCTCGGTTACTTTGTGGTGCCTGTATTGTTCCTTCCATCAATCTTCCTTCCCTTTTAAAGTTAGGACGGACCTAAGAGCCACCACTGGAAATTATTATCTAGTAGCATCTGCCGTAGCAGTTGCAGCCGAGATGGTGAGGTGCTTTGGTAATTTCTGTCTCAAATTTTCAAGGCAATATACCATGGAAGTCACAGCGTTTGATATGTTATGTGGAAATAAGTGGTACTGATCCAGCTTAATAGTTCAATACATTGTTTCCAACTGGCAGTATAAGGCTTCAGAGCTGTTCACATTCCCAGGCTGTTAGTTCAGACTGTCTCAGCTCCAAAAAATACGGTATTATATGAAACCTTGGCGCAGGAGGTGCTGTTGGTAGGAGCGACTCTGACAAACTGATGTGTTCTCACTTGCGTCTTTGAACAGGTGATGTGCTGCTGAACATCAACGGCATCGATTTGACCAACCTAAGTCACAGCGAGGCAGTAGCCATGCTGAAAGCCAGTGCTGCCTCTTCAGTAGTCGCCCTGAAAGCCCTGGAAGTCCAGATTCTAGAAGAGCAGCCCCAAGCTAATGAGGAACAATTGAGCACCATCAGTGAAAATGAATATGATGCCAGCTGGTCACCATCGTGGGTCATGTGGCTGGGCCTTCCAAGGTACAGAATTAATTTATAAAGTAATTAGTTGCCTATTTTAAGCAAAGTCTGAGAGAGATACAAAACCAGAGACCTTATTAGTTGTGGGCTGAACTACGACACACATCTACCCTTATTTCTGCCTGACCGACCATCTCAACTATATTCTGTTGGCAGTGTGCTTAGGAATAGGCCTGTGAACAGCAGAAATGTTTCCTTAGGAGACTGGAAGAGAAACAGACTTGATTTATCCCTTCACAAACCATAGTAACTACCCACAGGGATTCTTCTCATTGAACACAAAGTCATCTTTTCCATTGCTTAACCATATCTTAACTTCCAGTAGAATATGCAAAACCAGAGAGGTTATTAATAAAAACACAAAGTATTTAGCCACGTGTCTTTTTGCTAATCTGCTACCTAGTTTTAAAGGCCAAATATACAACTTAAAAATCTTGGATCAGACTTGCCATTCTCACAAACTCTTGACACAGGTCTCTTGCACAGGTACAAGCCCTTAGTTACAAATCCTCATGTATTTTTTTCAAGAACCCACTACCATCTTTGCCAAACACAAAAACTCTCTGAGATTTGCAGCGAGCGAGCTCCGCTTGACTAATCTGCAGTGTGCTGGACATCACCATGTTTCGTTTTTACTCTTCTGTTTCTCACTCCCTTCTGGCTACAGCTATAAGCTCATTCCAGCATTGCTTGCTATCAAGAAGAGCTTCCACTGCAGCGAATAGTGCTGTTAACTTCAGTCAGGGCTTGCAGATTTATTCCTCTCCCTCTGATAGAGTTACTGGGCTCAGGTCTGTAGTTTAAACGTAAAACCACAAGAACTGGGTATATTGGTAGTAGAATGCAGTTCAAGATGACAGAACCATGCATTTGCCCTCCAAAGATTTCACGCTTTTTCTGAGTTTTACTGAAAATTTATTTCTCTTCCATTAAAGTATTAGTGAGTTACCTAATCTCAATAAAGAGCTCTGAGTTTTGGCAAATGTACTTCCTTTCCATGCTTCAGCAGTGGTTTATTGCTTATATACTACAGCTGCCCATGCATGGTTCTTAAAGTTATGCTGTTCTTTAAAGGACTGTTGTATATCAGTAAAGAACTTGGCATCTTTTTTACCCAAAAGTTAATTTCTGTGTTGTTTTGTTTTAATTTACAGTCATTGCCAACTTCATTAGCAAAAATGAATTTTCACTGGGGGAGATAACATATACCAGTACAGTTAGTGAAGCATGATGTGGATTATTTACATTCTGTGTAATAAAACGGTTAATCATCTATATTTTCATTACTGGTGATGCATCAGTTCAGAGGTAGAGAAGATGATGCATGGATTTTTTTCTCTTTACTTAAAGTAGAAAAAGCGTAAACTGGCTGGGGGTGGAAGAAAAATGCACCACGTTTTTGACTTGCAAACTAAACACATTAGGTATCCATTTTCCACCCACACTCATACCACCTGTGAAATCCCTAAAATGCCATTCTGTTATTGTCAGTTTAGAGAGTTAACTGTGTTTAAGTAATTATTCTAGCTGCATTATTTCTTTTAAAACACTTTTCTGTCTCAAGATTTTGGGTTTTTTTTTTTAGTAATTGGTTTGAATATGGCAAAATTGCTCTGGGAACAGAAGTCTGATCACCGTCCCTCCCCATGCTTAGGACGGTGATAAGGATGAGACAGCAGGTGTTATGCCTACTAGAAAAATATCTACATGTGGTATACACAACTTTTTCTCTTGCTGTCCTGTGCTTCCATTCCACAGCTGCCTACATAGCTGCCATGACGTGGTACTGCGGCGGAGCAATTTAGGGAGCTGGGGTTTCAGCATTGTCGGTGGCTACGAGGAGAACCACACGAACCAGCCTTTTTTCATTAAAACGATTGTTCTCGGAACGCCCGCGTACTTTGATGGAAGATTAAAGTAAGCTAAAATAACAGTAGTAATAATAACCAACACTTTTTAAATAGTTTTGTGCTGGTGCAACTAATTGCTTAATGACATACGCTATAGCATCTCTTGTTGGGGAGGGTCATGCAGCCCAGTAGTGCTTTGCCTTCCTGATGAGTGCTGCAGGGAAGTATGGGGTGTTTCTGCTGGGAAAAGGGCATCTGTCGGAGGTAGTGCTTGTGCTGATATCTCTGCTATCTCCTGTCCTCCTCCCCAGCTGTGGTGCTGGTGTCACCTGCTGTCTCTCTCTCCCAGTTGAACCCTTCTTCAGGACAAGAGATATTGCAAAATGTGTATGTGCAGAGCTGGCTAGTTTGTAACATTTTTGTCTTCCTAGAGAACAGCTAAAAAAATTAGAATGAACTTCTGTAATGTGGGGAAAACTGCTTTATCCTTTCATATAGCCTTCTGAAGCCATTGCTGAAAACACTGGTACTGAAGAGGAGTGCTGCTGCTTTAATAGAAAGGCAAGAAAGTAGATGAAAAAGATCTCTGAAAAGATCATTAAGTAACTGAGTCTCCATACCAGTGCCCTGAAAGTCATTAGTTGGCAGGAAAGATACTGATAAATGTGACAAGTTCAGCAGAGGCCCCTGAGATGATGGGAGTTGAGGCACTTGTCCGCGATGAGAGGGCTTCAGGGGCATCTAACAGCCCCTTCCAATACCTACAAGGAGATTATCAAGGAGAGTGAGCCTGGGCTTTTCACAGTGGTGCAGGACGAGAGGACAAGAGACAGTGGGCACAAGTGGAACAAAAGAGGCTGAGACTGTTTTTTAAGGAGAAACTATTTCCCCATGAGGACTGTCAGGCAGTGGCACAAGTTACATGGTCTCTGCCCTTGGAGGTTTCTGAGACTTGACTGGATAAAGCCCTGAGGCACCTGGTGAGATCTCAGAGCTGACCTTGCTGTGAGTAGAAGGTGGGACTACACACCTCCTGAGGTCCCTTCTGACCTTAAAGATTATATGATTTTACTTACACATTATGTTTGGATGCAACTCCCAGGTCTAGTGTCCATATATGCATCTTAGCCCAATATAGGATTAGTTCAGAACTGGACTTAGAATTCCTATTAAAGGTTCTCTTGTTCATAAACTGATTTTTTTTTTGTCAAGGTGGCAGTAAAGAATATGAAACTTGAAGTTTTATGGCATGATTTTTACTTGTAGATTTACTTACAAAGTAACTTAAGAAAAAGATATACTTATGCCTAGAGCCTTGATAGTAATTGATTTTTCAGTTCAATGACTAAATAAATGAAAAAAATAGCTTGACTGCACACAAATTTACTTTCTTTTTGGCCAACTATGAAACAGTTTGGATTAAATGAAAGATTTTGGTTCAATCTAAAGTAAATAAGTTCAGATTGGGGACTTAATAACTAGAAGTCTTCAGACAAAAGGAAATTCAAGCATCATTCCTATGAAGGAGGGAAGAGTGGTTGTGGTCACTCTTACTCCCCTGTAAGGAATGGAAAAGATGTGATAGAATCATAGAATAGTTTGGGTTGGAAGGGACCTTTAAAGGTCATCCGGTCCAACCCCCCTGCAAGGAGAGGGACATCTCCAACCAGATCAGGTTGCTCAGAGCCCCGTCCAACCTGGCCTTGAATGTTTCCAGGGATGGGGCATCCACCACCTCTCTGATATTGTGATACAGTACCCTCTGTTCAAATGTACTGTCTCCCTAAGAATATAGAGTTAAAAATGGGCCATCGACAAGAGACAGCTCCATGAGAACTTGCACCATGAGTTACCGTGGGGCAGGTCTTTTTGAAGCTGTTCTGTTTTGTTTAAATAATCTGAATGTTTTGTTAGACTAGAAGAGGAAAGGAGTAAATAACTTCACAGTTCAATAGTTAAGACAGTTTTCTGCCTACATGACCTGTCTGGTGTGATTTTATAGAAGGTGAAACGACTTCAGCAGAAAGGCTGGGTGAGTGAGATCCCACTCAGTGAACTGTAGCATTGTGATGTGGGTGATGGGGTACCTTGGTTCAGGCAGATAAGGACTTTGGAATGCACATTTTACTGGTGTTGGTCACACTGCCTCCTCTTCCTCTGCTCTGCCCTAGTGGAGGGCACCAGGAGAGCTCAGGAGAGCATCTTTTTGTCATCCATTTTGGTACCTCCAATAGCTGGGAGGATCAGTTTCAGGAAGAGTCCTGTTGATCTCCAGAGTTCCACTGCTCTGTGGGATGCCAAACACACACTGAAGTCACAGAGAAGAGATGCTTGGAGATGGAGCATTCTTAACGTAGGAAGAACTTAGGGGCTTTTTTGAAGTTTCTCCTGAGCTTGTAAAAACTGAAACTTAACCCTTTGAGCTCAATTTTCTCAAGGCCGGCAAACAGCACCCTTTGAAATTTCTGTTCCCTGCTTCAAAACACAGAGATGCTACAGCTTCTCAGTTGCACCATCTGCTGAGGGAGATTTCAAGACAAATGGTTACATTTGACAAAATCGTAAGCCATGCAAAACACAGTTTTCTGTTGGAATGGGGTTGGTAACCATAAGTATCTTTACTTACACCTCCTACAGTAAAGGCATGTTTGGTGTAAATGTGTTATAAGCCACACAAACAAACAGAAATGCTTCTGTCATGCACATGCTGTCTCAATATCTTCTTTTGATTCCATTAGAACTTGCCAACTCTCTCCTCACATTTCCCTATAGGTCAGCTCTTGATGCAGAACTATTTTTGTATTAGAATTGAAATCCAGTGATTTGAGAATTTCCCAAATTAGTTTCAGTAGTAAAACAGACTTAAAATTGAACCCTTTGGGGTTTTTTAGCTCCACTTCCAGCCTGATGGAAACCTATCCCCACAGGTGAAGCGCTGTTAGTCGGTGCATACCAACAAACATCATTTGTTGTTTTCTTTTTCCTTGTGTTTTTAGGTGTGGTGATATGATTGTTGCTGTAAATGGACTGTCTACGGTTGGAATGAGCCATTCTGCACTCGTTCCCATGCTGAAGGAGCAGAGGAACAAAGTGACTCTAACGGTGATTTGCTGGCCTGGAAGCCTCATATAGATTTGTGAATTACTTTGGTTCAAGCAGCTTCTTTTTCTAAGTAGCTGGCACAAAAGTCTCCTCTATCTTTTTTCTCCTCTATTGATACAGCTGGTTATAAGCAGGGCCAAAACTGCTGTATTTTCTTTTTTTACAGGCCTCTCACTCACTCTGTGTATCTTTCTATCCTGAAATAGCCGTTTCTGTTTGCTGTATCCGTTGCTGATGCAAATGATAATATACACGAGCTCACAGAGAAACTGCCACTCCGATACGGCTGTCCTTGAGCTTTCCTCGCCAGGCTTGTAGAGTCAGCAGAACTTACTGGTTCTCTGGGTTTTTCTGCACAGCCCTCAAATCATATGTGATATATCTAAATGTAATAGCCATGTGCCCATTCTTCCCTGAGAAGAAAACGTGTCAGTACCACAATGACACATCTATGTGCTGCTGTGAATCAAAATCCGTTTCCAAAGGTACGTCTCTTCATTTTGTAAGCCTTTCCATTTTTGATTCAGTATTTCAGACTGATTCAAGAAATCCATGCTAATCCTCAGAAATTACTTGGGCCCCCAATTTTTTTTTTTTTTGCAGGGCATCAGTGTTCGTAGAAAAGTAGGACAAAAGCCTGATATTACTGGAATTTTTATAAAGTGCAATAATTGGACTCTTTGTTAGGAAACTTTAATACATTACAGAGTTTGTATCCTATAATGACAAGAAATATGGAAGTAATTACTGTTGCAACGCTGGCAAGAATACACGTGCCCGAGGTCGCCTTTGAGTGAATGGCTTGCAGTATTAGACTTTACTTTACAAATTAATGTTTTGCTATGTCAGAGAATTTTGATGAACGTTTTTATGAAAATCATTTTTACTGTTTCTATTGTAGTTGTCAGCTCTCTTTATTTATGTGTGGAAACAATACTTTGACTTGTACTTTCTAAATGAGAGAATTATTTCCAGGAAAAAAAAAGCAAGCTATTAAGAAACCATATGTTAGGGTTTACATATGGGCAGGCTAGAAGGAAGGCTCTTTGAATTCAAGTGCAACTGCAAAGTAAGCTGCAGAGTTCACTCTTATTCTGTCACCTCCTGAGAAATGTGCAAATGCCTTGATATCACATGCTGAAACACTCTCTTGCATTTCAGGATATGTATTTTTTTTTTCCTTTAGAGAGCACCTGCTATTAAGTTGTCAGTAAGAGTAATACTATTTATCTTGGACTGTATGTAGTATTTTTACAAACCAACCTGTAACTTCTAGACTTTGCCTTTCCATGATATTTGCAGGCTAAGCACCCATTTGTTTAAGAAAAGAGGGGTGGAGCGCAGAAAGAAATGTGCTGACCTGGAGCTAACCCTGTGTGTTGTCAGTGTTCTGCATATTTCAAAACAAGCCTCATTTATAAACCAGGTTCCCAACCTGAACTGATTCTATGAATGACATCTATATTGTATTCTTAATTACCAGAGATTGTATTTGAGAATCACAGCATATTTCAATTGTGAAGCATGAACTTTATTTTCAGACTTAGCCGGTATAATATTGGGGCATATTATCGCATGTCATTAATTCCAGTAGCTTTGTTTTCAAAGGAAATAAAGTTACTCTTTTGCAAAAAAAAAAATGTAAAAATCTCGTATAAATAAAGTGGTTTTATTCCTCTCTGTAATGTATGTTATCAATTTAATTTCATAATATTAAAATAGAAAAGAATGTCCTCTACAGTATATTACTGTACTGAGAATCTTTGTTTCTGAAGCAAACACCAAACTTCTTTGATACTCTAACTGATTGGAGAACAAGTTTCCTCCCACCCCCAGATGCTGTTTAACTGTGTACTTTGCTCTTAATGCTGATTTTTTTGTAAAGTACATCTTACTGTATACTTTAGGGAAGATTTTGACATATGTACTAGATTTAACATTTTTTATTTTAGAAGTTACACTTTTCATTCGAAACCCTGCAAAAATCTTTTTTTTCTTTTATATGTGTATGTAACAAAAGCATGAGTTAGTTTACCTGTGCAGTTTTGTTTCCCTGTGCTGTAGCTTTTGATCAGAACTTCTAGCGATAAAGCCTTTCTGAATTAATTCCCATCCTGAATCATTTTTCCCTTTTCTCTTGTAGTTGCATAGTTGGGTTTGGTTTTCTGTGCCTTCTGTTTTAAATTATTTCAAGATGTTCTTTTTTTCCAGATATTGCTATCTAATTGTATGGTATTAATGAAGGATGAATGAAAATAAAAGTTCATTCTACTCATTGTCATAACTCAAAGTATTGTCTCACTCTTTGCAAAAGATATGGGTAGCTCAATGCAGACTCAGTTTAAAGATTTTAATTTTTTTCTGCTGTGGTTTATCATAAATTACAGTTAGTGGATGTACCAAAAGAATCTTGAGGGTGTGCTCCTCCAGCCAGGGTAAGGTACCAGCTGTTTATGCAGTAATTCCAGCACTGAGAAGTGTTTCTACAGAGGAGGTAAGATCTGTGCCTTATGGTACTTGGCTGCAAGCAGGGTTTCTTCTTTCCCCTTCAACGCCAGCTGATACCCATCAGCTAGAGGATGTTTTCACAGCAAAGATTTGATGCAAGGAGACAGTCTTGCTGGAAACATCAGTTTTACAGCTGAAACTCAAGCTTCCTGGTAATCAGTTCCCATCTCCATCTCCTGTCGGCAAGTATGCCCTATCTTTAGACATCTGTGAAGCTGGAATGAGTCTAAAAGCAATTTCCTAATAATTTGCAGTAAAGTTGCCCGGAACCTGGATTCTTATTCCCTGCATTAGTTAGTGGGTTACAAACAGATGAATTCCTTTAAAAGAAAACCATCCCTATGTACAGAAATGCAGAAGAAACTAGCTGCATCTGCTAGTAAGTTACTAGCTCTTGTACTTCTTGTAAGGTAAGAGCCAGATTGTCAGAGTTTTGATTTACAGATTGATGAATTTATTGTTGCATCAGTGAAGGTGTGCAGAGCTGTTGTGTGAGGTGGTGGACCTAGTCATCTGTGTGCTGGAGCTTCACTGGAGGAACACCTTCGCCGAACAAACCTGTGGATGTCCAGCAAAGAACGTAAAACACTTTTATTCTGCTTCACAGCATGTCAATGAAGCAAAATCCGAAGATACTTCATTTGCCGTTCTAAACTTCCTATTTAGAGTCAGGAAAAACTGAGGGGAAAATTCAATGTAAGAAAGACATGGACCTGTTGGAGCAAGTCCAGAGGAGGGCCACAAAGATGATCAGAGGGCTGGAGCACCTCTCCTATGAGGACAGGCTGAGAGAGTTGGGGCTGTTCAGCCTGGAGAAGAGGAGGCTCCGGGGAGACCTGACAGCGGTCTTCCAGTACCTCAAGGGGGCCTACAGGAAAGATGGGGAAGGCCATGTAATGGTAGGACGAGGGGTAATGGCTTTAAACTGGAAGAGGGTAGATTTAGATTGGACATAAGGAAGAAATTATTCACTTTGAGGATGGTAAGGCATGGGAACAGGTTGACCAGAGAAGCTGTGGATGACCGTCTCTGGAAGTGTTCAAGGCCAGGTTGGATGGGGCTTTGAGCAACCTGGTCTAGTGGAAGGTGTCCCTGTTCCTTGCAGGGTGGGTGGACTAGATGATATTTAAAGATCTCTTCCAATCCAAACTATTCCATGATTCTGTGAAAATAATTAAGAATTTACTTGCAAATTCCCTAATAGATTTGGGGCGGGTATAATGAAAATCTAAGCCTGGTTCTCAGATATAGTGTGACACAGATAATATTGGAAGCTCCTTTTAGTTAAAAAAATGACCATTTACTTCTGATGCAATTTTAATAGGTCATGAAGATTTGTCAACAAACTAAGGTCTGAGGTCCTGATGAGTTAAAAGAATGAATATGTGAGGCAGGGAAGCAGTGGTGGCAGACAGAGTTAGGGACACACATGTCTGATGCCGCATGGCCCAAGAAGATGTCGTAACACTAAAGAAGGTCAGTGAACATCCTCATCCCAGTTGTCTTGGGCGACTTGTAGGCAAGCTTACTTACCTAAAAAGTGGATCTCCCCTGATGCATAGAAAAAGGAGGGAGAGGGAATGAGTGACCTCATCACACCTGACATAAATTTGTCCAGCTAGTGAAGAGCAATTCTTAGATTACTTGTTGCCCAGAGGATGGAGAAGGCTTTAGACTTTATGCTTCTGGGACAATTATAATAATATTATATGGGTAAGAAAGCTTAATTCTCACTAAGTATTGATGATGTTCTGCTTGTCGCCCTATCACACAGATGGGTCCCCTGAATATTAGCAGTGCAATATGGATGCAGTGCCCATATCAATGATGCGTTGCAATTCATGTGATGGTGATGAACCCCCTTCTGTAGAGTGACGCAGAACACTTCAGACAACTCAGAAACCGAAGAGGTCTGAGAGTCCAGTCAGAGGTGCACAGCCTGCTTGGTGTCAGCCATGGCATTCACTGTGCCTGAAGCTGTTTTAGGAGAAGGAATGTGTTTGGGTTTTGGGGGGAGGTTGTTTTTGTTGTTAAACTATGCTGGTAAAGGCAGGCTGGAGGAATCTGTGGGTTGCAAGCACAGCCAAGCAGAAACGGCACACTCCTCAGCGGGAAAGGCAAGTTTGTTTTGCCAAAGGAGGAATGAGAGCCAACCACTCCCATTGCAGAGGGGGAGAGCTGCTTCTGCAACTCTCGGGCAAATATCACATCTAGGAGGGGCTGCCCCTCTTCACCCTCCTTTCCAAGTAGTAGTAGCTGCCTTAAGCAACTCAGCAACCCTCCCAGGCATTTCCTACCCTTCCTCAGCTGCAGCAACCAGCTCTGGAGACTGTGGCTCAGGTTTGGAGAGAAGAGACAGAGGTGTCGAGGCTGCTTTGCATGCCACAGCAGGCTGCTGCAGTGGCGAATACCCGCTTCAGCTACGCTGGAGTCCGCGCTCATGGTCTCAGTGGTGAGTCGGTCTTGGGCATCTTGTAGGGAGGTCATCTGCAAAGCAACCACCCCTGCTTTCTGCAATGCAGCTGCAAGGATTCATGGAAACACATCAAGAGCTCTCTCTAGCTCTTGATGTTAGGCTTGCCTAATTCTGCACATCTGTAGCACGCAGAATAACCTCTGCTGTGTGGGGAGGTTCATCTGGCAGCTCTGCTTTACCCCTCAAGCAGTGTCTGGTTGTCGTAGTTTAGCCCCGATCCGGACCAGACTACGCAGTCTCTCTCTCACTCCCCCCACCCTCCGAGAGAATAGGGAGAGATAATTTAAGAGAAGAGAGATAATTAAGAAAAAAAACGACTCGAGGTTTGAGATAAGGACAGGGAGATATCCTTACCGTCACGGGCAAAAACAGACTCGACTTGGGGAAAAACTATTCATTTATTACTACAACTAGCAGGATAATGAGACAGAAAAACAAGATAACCTCCTCCACCCCTCCCACTTCCCAAGCTTAACATGATCTACCTTCCCCCCCCGAGCGGCACAGGGGGGAAGAGGGAATGGGGGTCGCGGTCAGTCCATTATGCGTTGTTCTACGCCGCTGCTTCACAGTCGGGGGAAGAACTCCTCACATCCTTCCCCTGCTCCAGTGTGGGGTCCCACCCATACGCCACAGTCCTTCATTAAACTGCTCCGGCGTAGGTTATCTCTTCCACGGAGTGCAGTCTCTCCAGAACGGTTGTCCCAGCGGGCCCTCCACGGGCCACAGCCGCATTCAGGCATCCACCTCCCCCGGTGCGGGGTCTTTCACGGGCTCCAAGCTCCAAGTGGATCTCTG
>WHYT01017828.1:58295-103769 GCA_009806455.1 Tetrax tetrax
TTTCCCTTTCTTAAATACGTTATCGCAGAGGCGCTATCATGGGACATTCTGCTCCCAATCGGCTCAGCCTTGGCCAGCAGTGGGTCCGCCCTAGGCCCGGTCGAGTCCACTGAACAAAGGGGAGCGACTTCTAGCAGTTTCCTACAGAAGCTGCCACCTTAGGCCCCCCTCACTAAGCAAAACCACAACACTGGTACTGCAAAACCACGGGTACTTCAGCAGCTGTGTTTGGTGGCGGCTCTTCTGCCATACTGGTGTTGGCAATCATTACAAGAACACTTGAAGGAGAGGAGGTAAGTTTTAGTAAAACAGAGCTCTTCCTTCATGCTTTTGCCTATTCATCAACTTAATTGCATTCTCTGTAGCACATTTTCTGTACCGCTCCTTCAGATTGATAATAAATCGTGGCGTATAAACGCTAAATGGCAATGGAAATTAGAGGTGGATGTGTTCTGTTGCATTAACTAGTTTACCACCAGGCTGGACAAGATACAGCACATAAGGGAGATGGTATCATAAGCAGTGAGAGAATTTAATTACAATGATGAATTCAATGCTATGATTGGTTTTAGATATAGCTGGAATATTAGCTACTTGTAGTGACTTCATTGCTTAGCAACCTCAGCACCAGCCAGCAAGACCCAAAATGCCTTTTTTCTGCCCCTAAAGCAGGCGGGTACTGAACCTCAACCAGCCTCAGGGTGAGCCTGGGCATCCCACTGGTTCCAGAATTCCTTCCTCAGTGAGCAGCTCCACTAACGCCAAATGGAGCCAGGCTTGCAGTTTGGACCCAGCTTTGTACGGTAACAAATTAAATACGCAATTAAGGAACCCATTTGCTATTTCTTTCGATCTGGGACAAATCAAAGTGCTGGTGGCTTTGCTCCCAGGTTTTGTCATAAAGCGATTGCGGAAAGCTACTGAAGAGAAGCGTTTTAATCAGATTAGAATAGATAAAGAGTATAACCCCTTGGTTATACAATTGAGCTTTCTAATCATATTAAACTTTAATACCAGCATCAGTGCCATATTGGAACAACAATCGCAAAGAGCTACAAGCATAAAATATTACAGATCCTTAAACATATTACAAAATGTCATCCACTAAAGTTAAAAAATGTTACTGTGTTTGGGGAAATGTGCCAGCTGAAAAAAAAACAAACACCACACCCAGGAGCCTGAAATCCTGCGTACATGTGCAGATTAAATACAGCACAGCAGAGGCAAGACTTGACCTTTTTGTTTCTTACTTTTTTGTTAATTAAATTGCTTCCCAAAAAGCTACTTCTGCCACCACTATGACCCACCTTAGTCCTCGTCCACTGAGGTGCTAAGTGCTCTTAGCTCTTTTTGCAGTCAAAGGGTCCCTCATTGTGGGATGCAGCAAGAGGTGGCTCCTCTTTACTGGTGAAGCAGCCCCAGCAAAAATCAGCTTCAGCCTTGTCACACTTCTGCCATTGCAACCACCGTTCAGCATCCATCTGTGCTTGAAGCAGGAGAGAACTGAAGCCAAGAGCGAAAGGAAAGGGACTGTTAATGCACATTAAATGCCTGATTGAAGTGGGTTGGTCTGCTGGCATCTACATGTTCCTGCTGATCTGAGTTTCCTCTGGGATCAGGTTTGTGAGTACAAAGGACCCCGCTTGGAAACGGTGGCCTTGCACTGAAACTCTGCCTGCGGCCACAAGCCCTGCCACTGCACCTCTGGGCTGCAGCAGCCTTGGGTCGCAGCGGGCAGTCACGGCTGTCCCTCCCTGAGCCAACCAGCCAAGCGTTTAAACAGCCAACGTTCAAACCCAAAGCTTTTCCTTTCTTCTTCCCTCCAGCTGGAGTTTCCTTTTCCCACAGGCAGGCAGGAGGAGCCATGCAATTTGTTTTGTTTGAACAGAGTCAAGGTAGCAAAGACCTCGAGTTTAAACCACACGGTGCGAGCGCGGCTGGCAGCTTGGCGTGGGACGATGGCCGTGAGGGCAGCTGGGACAAGACAGGAGCCATCCTCACCCAGGGGTCCGGGGACAGCCATCTGGCTGCGGTGGGTTCTCTTGTGCCCTTGGAGTGAAATTTTATTCTGCTGAATGTTCTGCACCTCACAGAGTCTTTCTCATCCTTAAACTAAATAGCATTTGCCCTCTGTTTTTTCTTCCTGAGCTTTCTGTTCTTTTTTTCTGACCTTTTTGCATGTTTGCTGTCCCACTGCCATGATGCTCAGCCGCTCCCCTACAACCCTTCAAGTGTTGCTTTTTCCAAGGCATTTTCCAGCCCGCTACTGCTTTCTCCAGTCTCAGGGTCTCTCTGCATCATCCCCTCACAGGCAGCGTGCAGCCTGCGGCACAGGGAGGTGTAAGGAGTATTTTGGGCTTTCCATCGCTGCTTGCGCTGGAGGTGCAGCCTGGTGCAGGGAGAGCTGCTGGGTTTGCTGCTCCCCACCGTGGGGGAAGCATCACAGCTGGGTCCTGGGGAGGTTCCCCATTTCTAGTGCCCACCCCAACACCCCACACACTGGTGGCCCCAAAGCGGCAGGAGGGGACCATTCTCCAACAGCCTGGGAAGTTTGACTCATTGTGTTACTTTGTGATTGACACCCTGGTAATTACACACCTTCTGAAGATATGCAATGTAATCACACCCTTCTGAAAATGTCTTGGATTAAAAGCTTTTTCTGGGTCTTTAGGTGATGGGCCTGCAATTACAGAAAATGAAGTGCATTTTAGCTTTCCATTGAAATTAATAACAGCGATTCTCCAGTTGACTCCGTGAGTAGTTAATGGAACAAACTGGATGCTCACTACAGTATGGGTTTTAGAGCTATTTGAGGGAGATTCTGTGTTTCAAATAAGAAATAATTCACACAATGCAAAACCATTTTGTTTGCATCTTTGTTAAATAATACCTTTGTACAGCTTTGAGATGTAACTGTTTATCGATAATGATTTCAGAGTGCTTTTCCATCCCTTGCTGCACTTGGGCGGAACGACCTGCAGAGAACTTTGGAAAAGAAAAGAAAAGAAAAGCCAAGCAATTAACGATGCATAAAAGTGCTGCAGCCTGGCCTGAGCTGCACAAATGGGTTTTACCATAAACTTTGAAAAATAGATTTGTGTGAGTTCATACAGGGGCAGAACAGCGAGTATCCCGGCACTTGTTGAGTTTCAGTTGCCCCATCTCCAGCTCGGTTCAGTTAAACTCAAACTGTGGTAATCAGCCAATTTTGGAGTGCTGCTGGTGGGTTGCAACCGATCTCAGGCAAAGAGCAGTCGGCCCCTCTCCTACATCCCAGTTAACCTGCCCCACAGGCAGGGGCACAAATACCTCACGTGTCTTCCACTGCAGCTGCCTGCTTTCATAGCTCCTTGCCCACCGAGCAGAGGTGTGTCTAGGGCATCACGCTCCAGGCAAGGAGAAAAGTGGCCGGTCCCTCTTTCCCCAGTGCCTTTTGCATATGAACTGGTCTGAGGATGGACCAGGATCCAACTCTGCACCTCCTACGGTAAAACCAGTCCCGCTGTTCCTCTACGCTGGGGATACTGGAGGCCCAGAGCAGGTTCAGACCATTTTTCCCGTGGAAGGCTGTGCCGCAGGGTATCTTACCTTTCTCACTCTGCCATCAGCACCCGTGTGCCACCAGCCCTGCCTGCTCCTTCAGTGCCATGGCTCACTTACATTTCAACACCTTTGTCTCCCAGTCAGCAAGTCCACTCTCATGGCAGCCATGAGTGAGTGCTCAGCCTTTTTGGTCAATGTTTGTCTCCTGTAACTGGGAAGCTTTTCCTGGCGCTGGCCTTTACACAGGCAGATGCTGAATTGGGTGATCCCCACCAGCTCATGCTGCAGCCACTGCCTTCCAGCACTGGCCATGGTGGTTTTGGAAACCTGTGACCCTCTGCATTATTCCTCTACGGACATTGCTTCAGTGTCCACATTTTCATCTCCCACCCAGTGACACCTTTGCACCGTGAAGCTAAAGTAAAGCGGGTGCTGAGAGCCACCAGCCATCAGGCACTGGGCTGGCTCCCCGGCCTTTGTCCATTTAGCAAAGCAAGAGGAGCCCCGAGCACACCAGCCCCCTGCCCAAGAAGTCCGCTCCTCAGGCAGTCTCCTGCGGGGTGTGGGGTCGGTCCTTGCTCCCACACACTGCGTCCTGCCAGGGGGATGTCTGAGTTTTAGTACCTTCTCTGACATCAATGATTGATAGTTGCGTTTTCTCTCTCAGCTGTCCCGGGCAACCTGAACCACAACCCACAGAAACTATTTTGCAAGGAGTTTCTTGAATAAAAAACTTTTGCTCCCCCCCCCTTTTTTTTTCTCCTGTCTAAAAGCATCTTCCATAAATCTAGTGATACTTCAAGCACAGAAAAAATATTTTTCATCAACCAAATCTCCTGGGACTCACACATTCACAGGAAAATATCCCCTCAGCGAATAGCCATGCACATGCACCTGTACTGCAGTGGCCTCCTCAGGTACCCTCTCTCGGAGGCTGGGTGGCACCAGTTGCCAACAACGTGCTCCGAAACCTCTAGCCTGGGCCCAGAGCCACTCGCAACTGCGGCGCTTGCACAAGGATGGGGTTTTTTTGGTAGCATCCTGCTTCCCAGCCGGATTGGATGTGGTCAGGAACGAGAGTGCATAATCAATCAAAACCTCAGGACAGGGAATTTGTAGGCAATTTTCCAGCATATTTTACAGATAATATATTTTTATGACCTATATATTATCCATATATTTAGCTATAACTGCCTTTATGTTACAGGTAACAAATTACAGATAATTACCTAAAACTTTGCAGCCTTTTGAGTGGTCCAGCATAGGCAAGACTGAATTTCACTTGTTCATTCTCCTTCCAGACTCGCAGCTCCTTGAGGCACAGCTCTGCTTCCTTACACAGCTGTAAATCTTCACACTTGTTTTTCCTTTGTTTCCTTCTCTCCTGATTCACCCTCCCCTCACCTTTTATGTAATCTATACCTTTCCCAAAGCACCAAGACTCGGGAAGGACTGACCTCACCACTCACCCAGCACCCCTGGAGCAGAACTGCTGCTGCAAGCTACAGCCAGGACAGGTGATCCAACCCCAGGGCAGGCTTTGAAGGCATCCATCAGCTACGTTTCTGTCTACACTTGTTTCATTTTATTTCTGCGTCTCATCATTTTTGTTGGCAAGGAAGGTAGGGGGAGGGATTTTTTTCTTTTTTTTATCAAGAGTGGAGTCAATGGAGAAGCGCTGCAGAAATCTCTTTCGGCAGACGGCTGCTGCTTGCCCATCCTGCACAAGGCAGAGGAAAACTGGTCCCAGTCTAACGAAGTCTAATGCGTTCATCTGCTTTCAGAAAATCCTTCATTTATTGCTAGAATTGGTTAATCGTATTAGCAAATAGATCAACTACATCCAAGTCTTTGCGTGTATTATGGTCTCACAGGCTATGCTGCACTTGGATTAACAACCAGAGGTGTCTGTAACCATTTGGATTTGCCTTAGTTCGTGCTGTTTCAGCACTAGAATCATGGAATCATTTAGGCTGGAAAAGACCCTTAAGGTCATCAAGTCCAGCCATAAACCTAACACGGCTAAGTCCACCACAGCTCTTTGGCTATTGCTGTTTATCATGGCTGCAGCAATCAGGTACCTGGTCTTTGAAACACAATTAAACCGAAAACCTTGCTCCCTAAACAAACTCCTCTGTGCAGAGCTCCATAACAAATCAACCTGTTACATGTGTGAAAGCCCTCAAAGAGGAGGGTTTAGTGGAAATGCTGACAGCCCCTTGCGTAGAGCCACTCTGATGGTTGACCCTGCCACCATGCCACTGCCTGATGCTGGTGATCTCATGGTGTTCAGCTGCCATGGGCGGACAGGGTCTTCAGCAGGGCCTGTTGCGATAGGACGAGGGGTAATGGTTTTGAAATAGAGGGAGGTAGATTCAGGTTAGATATTAGGAAAAAAGTTTTTACAATTACGATGGAACAGGTTGCCCAGAGAGGTGGTGGATGCCCCATCCCTGGAAACATTCAAGGCCAGGTTGGAAGAGACTCTGAGCAACCTGATCTGGTTGGAGACATCCCTGCTCCTTGCAGGAGGGTTGGACTGGATGGCCTTTAAAGGTCCCTTCCAACTCAAACCATTCTATGATTCCTGGGCACTGGCCACAACTTCGTCTGGAGGACTCCAGGTAAAGTCAACCAGAGTGAATAAGATGCGAGGCTCGCGGCTCATTCTTTGGTTATTATTTTACAAATGAATAGCCAGATGGACATTTTCCTTGGTTTAGGGTAAATACTTTATCAGTCGGGTCCTTCAGACGCCGTGTTGCTCTGCCACTGTCTCCCATTCACAGTGAAGAATAAGGAGCCGCTCACCTGCACTGGAGAGTGGTTTTTTTACTGGTTGTATTGGTTGTGATGCTAAAAAGAAAAACCTATTGACTTCATCACCAGGAAGGAATGCTGAGCGCAGAGATGCATCTTTGCAATGCAAATTTCCCCTTTGTTTAGTGTGATTTTTGATTGTAAAACAGATAAAAGCTAAGCAGGGAGCAAGGAGCAAACCTGACATGTTGTGACAGACACTCGCAAACAACAGATAAAATGTGTCGTTTCCAGTTTCAGCCAGGTGTGTCTGACTGTCACTCAGTAAGTCTTTGGAAGCCTTGAATATCAAATATTTTAATTATAAATGCTCAGTCATGTCAATATATTTCTCACTACAGCAGCAGCAACAGACAAAAAGGATTTTCTTAAAATCCAGCGTGCACAGTGAGATCCTTAGAATTTAAAAAGAAGAAAAGCATATGTTTAAAAATAAAGGTTTAAAACTCATATATATAAAAAAGGAATGGCAAAATAGACCTTTGGGGAGACTGCAGGCAAGCTTCAACGCAAACTTTAAAAGAAACATAAGCTTTGGAAGTCCAGAAAGACTTTGCAATGTATAATTACGTTGTGCTTCCATACCTTCAACTAAGGCCTTTGAGCCACTGAGGAGCTTCACCATGGAGGAGAATTTCACCAGACAGGCATCTGTCCTGCCAACGGTCTGGATGGGAGGCGTGAGGATGGAGATGCTCTGCCCAAACACAGATATCTGTCATGTTGATACCTAACGTTTATACCAGGGAGCTTGGGCTCCCTTTTTCCTTAATGGAGAGAAATTGGCACTTTTAGGTGCTGTTCATCTCCTCCTAATGTAGTTGTCTAAAATAAATCAGATGACTCACACTGTGGGCATAGCTTTTTTTTTATTCCCTGTCTCGAAAGGGGGCAGGGATGAGCAGCTAAGATACTGACTTTTGCACAATAATGTCTCAAGGAAGGTGAGATGAATCCTATCGTAGACAGGAGGAGTTTTCCAAATAAGTCAGATGTAAAGCCCCTGAGAGCAGCTGGTTTTGAGAGCAGTTAATAAAATTTAAGCACCAAAGAAGATTTCAGCGATGCAGGGGGCATCAGACAACATTAAGCACACATGGTAAGACACAAAAATGAGTCCCAAGGGAGTCCCAAGGAGTGGGAGATCCACGCTGGGGAGATCATCGCCTCAAGCCACCTCCTGTAAGGTGCTCTTGGGTTGGAAATGATGCGTCTCAGACAAAACCCAGCTCAAAGCTTGTAGTCTAGGAGCTGTCAGGGAATCATGACCTCTTTAGGGGTAGCATTGGGTAACTCAGGAACAAACCACCCTCCTACAAGGCCCTGCACCTTCGCTGGCTGCTGCTGTCGGATGCAGGCAGCCAGGTGGACATGCCAGCGGCATTAGGGCTCCCATCTTTGGGGTCCATAGTTTTGCAGAGGGAAAATGCCCATCCAGCTCGTTGGCAGCTGTGGGGAGGGCCCATCTCAGCCCTTTCACCCATCCAGAGGCTGAGCATCTCCTCTAATTGTGCCTTCATGAGTAGCATGGGAGACCAGGAAGATGATCCCTCCACATACTTAGATGGTTGCCCAGCAAGATCTGGGCCAGCCCTGGAGCCTTTTGTGCCACCAGCCTGATGAGGGGGTTAGCTGACCCCCCCTTGCATGGCTGAGGGGGTCCCATTGACACACCATCACAACCAAGCAGCAATGCTGGGATGTGGACTTAAAGAGTAGACACTTACATCAGGCATAAGCAGCACTTGATTTTAAAGACAAGTTTAAAATAATGAATTGTTTTGACTACTGTGTTAATTCGTGTTCTCTCAAAGGCACATGTTGCCCAATACACCTAAACTGAAGAAACATCAGCTCCCACCTTGGAGTTATCCAAAATCTTTCTGGATATGGTCCTGGGCAACCAGTTTGAGGTGGCCTCGCTTTTGTAGGTGAGCTTGGACCAAATAAGCTCCAGAGGTGCCTGCCATTCTCAACCATTCTGTGACCCTGTGAACACTAAAAATAATGTAAAAATAATACAAAAAAAAAAAAAAAGAACATTCCCGATTAAGCTTTTTCTGAGAGACAACACTCAGATATTATAAAACAGCAATTTTCAAGAATACTTGCATCACTCAGGAGCGCTTTCTCTGTCAAGTTTCATCAAAATGACATGCTTTGGTGGAAGCACTCACATTGGCCCACCAAGATCTACAGCTCACTGGGTCCTTTGCAGCAGAAAGGGGGTGCCCGCAGGGCCATCCCCCTCCCACCTGGCTGGGCAGGGGTTCACCACCACCACCACCACTCACCAGCGAGGCACTGCCAGGGCTGGAGCAAGGGTATCCTCCCCCAGCCCAGAGCCCCTCTCCCCTCCTGGCCTGTCCCCGCTCCCCTGCCACATGAGGGGGACATGGCTGTAATGCTGGGCATCCCTCCATCGTCACCCCGTGGCAGCCACTCTCGTGCCTCGTCGCTTCTGCTTGGGTTTTCACGTACACTATGTACACGCTGGTGAGATACAGACAGCAAAACCCCATCCCTTTCCTCCCCTTCCATTGCTCTCCGTCGCTGCACCTGGAGGGGAAGAGGCTGTCAATGTTGGTTAGATACAAAAGTAAAAAGAAAGAAAAGGAGAAGGCAGCAAAATAATCCTTCACTGGTGGAAGACTCTCCTGTTTGTTCAGATCATTACCATATCAGCAAATCCACATAAAAGTACCATTAATTTTAATACTTTCCCAAGTCTAATTAGGTTTAAATTGGATAGAAAATATTGTGCAAATAACTAGCCATGCATAAAATCCTTGGTGAAGTTTAAATAGGAGTGGCAGAAAACAGGGAAAATAGTTTTTATTAATGCATTTACACCTTCTTAGAATTTCCCTGAATTGTGTTTTACCTTGGCTATAAAAATGAAAACATTTAAATTTCTTTAAAATTACATTTGACTTAATTACAGCCAATCCCTAATACCAGCAAACAACCCATTTTGCCTACTTTCCAGCATAAATAGCCACCAGCCTCATCATTTCATAAAGAGTTGTTTTTCTACATGATGTTCTCTATGTGCAGAATGTTAATAGCTACTATAGCTGAATATGAATAGGCTTTGTAGCCCCACTTGAAATATAGAAAAATGGCCCAGACATTAAAAAAGATAAAAGGGAAAAGGGCAGTAATGAATTTAGAGGAAAATGAACATTAATGGTACTAGCATTACCTCATGTTCCACATAACAAATTATTGGAAATCTGTCAAGCACACCAAATTATCTACTCATCTGCTGTTGTGGGGCCCTTTGGAGCCATCCAAAACCAGCAAAAGCAAGACAATTTAAGCTAATTTTACTATTTATAACAATAGAACAGACCATTAAGATAAATTAATGTCATTATCAAGTTTCTATGAAAATGACAAATACCGCTATTTCAAGCAGCTTTAGAAGCTGTTGACTATAATGAAATCTGCTGTACAGGTACTAAAAAGAAACACTCCAAGTAATTATTTTCTAGTAGCTTGTTTGTTTCCTTCACATTCATTTACTTCCACCACAATTAGTTCTGTACACAATATATGGTAACTAAACAGTCAACACTACGCAGCATTAGGACTAATTGGGCAATTACGATGCAGTTTTCAGCCTTTTAGGTCCTGAAGAGAGCCAGGAGTAAACATTTTAGATGCAACAATAGCGGCACCGCACCGATTTGCCGGGTTGGAGTTTGAAGGAATACAAAGCAATGCGAGAAATAAAGCCAGGTAAAATGCTTTACCTAAAACAGCCCCAAATGAGATGGTTTATTAAATGATCTAATTGCTGAGAGTCCGAGCATGAGGCTGGACACGGCCGGCAGAAGCCAGCTGGGGTTAGGATTTTGGAGCAGGGTGGAGGATGACGCCAGGTCAGCATCAACATCCTCCAGCCTCAGCCGTCCAACCAACAGCCAGTGTTACATGGTTACACCAGGCAGGGGTGGGAAAATATGTGCGCTGGAAAGATTTATTCATATCCTCTCAACTCCAGGTGTTTCACATCTGCATGTCCCATCCTCTGCAGGACCTTCCTGACCCCCATCACTACTGTGTTAGACACAAATTATGAAAAAAAAAAAAAATCTTTTCTTACTGCCAGTCTTGACTTTTCACTTTGCAGGATAAAGGGAACAGGAGCTCCTGGTCCCCCTCTTCCTGCCACTCACAACTTACTAGACGAGGCCAGGGAGAATATACACATATTGCAAACACAACACGGATGCGGCTCAATATATGAACAAACTCCATTCAAACCATCGAGATGTTCAGCTGCATTAACCAAAGATGATGGAGATAGCCATGGAGAGCTAGGTGGAGATGTCACACTTTCACAGGCCAGCCTGGAGGCTTTTCTCCCCCACCACAGCTCCCTCAGGCAGAGGGCAAGAGGAGGATGAGGGAGCTTAGCATCCCTCTTTGAACTCCTTTTCACTTTCCACATTTCTGTGACTGCCAAGCTTTTATCTCCTCTGTGTGTGGCATTTCATGCCAGTGAGATAATGAAATAATTTGCACAGTTGCACATAATTTCCACGCGACCATCTCCAACTTTATAACCCCTGGATGGCTGGGGTGGGGGTGGGCGCAGGATGCAGGCAGAGCTCATGGGTGTGAAGCCAAGGGAG
Source organism: Tetrax tetrax (assembly GCA_009806455.1). Lineage (NCBI taxonomy): Eukaryota > Metazoa > Chordata > Aves > Otidiformes > Otididae > Tetrax > Tetrax tetrax. The sequence continues at coordinate 69,302 of WHYT01017828.1, forward strand.
CAGCAAAGCAAAGCTCTGCCTGCATCCCCGCCCCGGGGGCATGCGAGTAAGGCCAAGAGCCTCCTCCTCACCTCAAACACAGACAAGGGGCTGAGCTGGGGCCTCCCCAAATTGCCGAGGTGGAAGCCACGAGATCCTCACGCTCAGCTCCCTGCCGCAAGGGTAATGTTCCACAGGGAAGAGGGCAACCCGTGTCATTAAAACATCCAAGGGCCGGAGGACAGTGCTCCCAGGGCCGCAAGGTGGTCTTCAGCCCAGGGACAAGTGAGGAAGGCACCAAACTCAGCCGCTGACACAAAGAGCCTTCCTTTCTCCTGGCTAGTTCCTGTCCCGCAGCCGGTGACGCCGCCATGACACAGTGGTATCTTAGTCTGGGCGCTGATCGGTTCTGTGCTAATGATAATGAAAGGCAATTAGTCTCTAAAAGCATTATCACAACATTCATTGCATTTATGACATTTTATTAGTACTATCAGTCAGAGATTTTATGAAGCAGAAGTTTGCTTTTCCCTTAATTAGACATTTACGAGAGAATATCAAATCTAACTATCCATTTAGGAATTTATTACAGAATAAAGAGACTCCAGCTGAAATTCAGCTTTGTTTTATACACCTGGTTTTGTGCTGAATTTAACAGGAGTTGCATCTATTTGCACCAGTGCAAATTTGGTTCAATGGCCTTGTGATAGACTATGCATCCATCTGTTTAGGGCAGGCTGAACCATCCACCCTGCTCACAGCTGCTTCCACCGGCTGGAGATGCTCAGGTTGCACAGACAAGAGCAAAAGTCCTCTGAGCCCTTGCACCAGGATGATTTTTTAAATGGGTTTCTACAGTAACTTCTTAAGTAAGGACTTAAGAAATGCTGGAGCAGCTGCTGGGGGACCTCTGCAAATCACAGCAATTATTCAGGCCCCAACCAGGTGCGTGCGCCAGGCCAGGTTACACCCTCCCCCCCCCTTATCTGGGCTGCAGCAGTTTTCTGACTCTCTTCTCCCACCACTCAAAGGTGAGACAACATAGAATAGTTAGGGTTGGAAGGGACCTTCAAACACCATCTAGTCCAACCCCCCTGCAAGGAGCAGGGACATCTCCAACCAGATCAGGTTGCTCAGAGCCCCATCCAACCTGGCCTTGAACGTTTCCAGGGATGGGGCATCCACCACCTCTCTGGGCAACCTGGGACAGTGTTCTACCACCCTCAGTGTAAAAAATATTTTCCTAATATCTAATCTAAATCTACCTCCCTCTATTTTGAAACCATTACCCCTAGTCCTGTCACAACAGGGCCTGCTGAACAGCCTCTCCCCATCTTTCCTGTAGGCCCCCTTGAGGTACTGGAAGGCTGCTACAAGGTCTCTGTGGAGCCTTGTCTTCTCCAGGCTGAACAGCCCCAACTCTCTCAGCCTGTTCTCACAGGAGAGGTGCTCCAGCCCTCTGAGAGGCTCATGGTTGGGCTGGGCCTCTGTCCCTGCCAGGGAGGCTGACATCCATCGCCTGGCCTTGCCACTGCCTTAAAGCTCACCCAGGGGCAGCTGGAGCCCAGCAGCCAGCACATGGCAGGGGCTTGCTGAGCTCAGTCACTCAGACATATGCCCGAGCCCTCAGGATTTCCCATTATATGGCCAGGTTCTTGCATGGCTCCATCTCTAAAAGTTGCTAAAAGGAATTTCCTATAACTATTTTTAAAACTTCACGCCTGAAAGGAGGGTCAAGCTGGCTGCTGACCCCTCAGCTGGAACACTCAGCAAGTGTGTGCAGGATGGGGTGGCTTTGCCACGGGGACTCATCAGGGTCTGGTGACCTCCTTAGTGGCCACAAGAGCAGCAGGTGGTCCAGGGACCAGTGGAAGGCAGAGGACATCCATGTGCTTACTATAAGCCAGAATTCTCAGTCTGCTGAGTCTTATGAAGAAAAGGCTTTTGAATCCTGGAGTCAAATGCAGAGCAGTAGGGAAGGGAGCAGGACAGCAGTACTGTGTCCGAGGATGAGGAATTCAAGGAAGAAGTGGGAAAACAAGTCTTTTGTGTGCCTAAAGGGCTCTTGCGACCCTTGCATATCCAACCATGGCTGAAGGGGCTATTTTAACCATGCATACTAACAGCTTCTGGCCTCTGCAGTTTTGGCAGATGTTCAATATTAAACTAAAACAAAACCACCAAACAAACAAACAAACAAAAAACCAAAAAAACCCTCAGATTTCAAGATTTGGAGAAAACGCTGCTGTGAAAAATCTGAAGTGTTTATAAAGGATATTGAGAGCTGACCTTGCTACAATTTGTATGAACTTGGTCAGAGAGAAAATAAGGTTTGCCAAGGGACTGTATGGTATCAAGCAGAAAGTCAGAGCGAGAATGAAGAAACAAAGCTGCAGCTTAGAAGTGAAGCGCAGAGCTCCACCAGCCAGGGTGTTCAACCATCAGCTCCCAGTGCCAAGGGCAACAGCTACCGCCAGCTCATGCCGGATGCCTCTACTCCCACACAAGATACTGGGCTCCAGACAGAGGTGAGCAAATGCTATGTGATAGCCTGTGATAGACAGGCAGTCTGCCCAGGCCATTCAAGGTTCCTTTCTGTCCTTAAATACCGTGAATTTGTGAGAAGGATCTGCAGGCTGAAGGGCTAGGTCAGCAGGGAGTTTACCTGGGCACGCAGCCAGGACACACGTCAGAAAGGAGTGCAATGGAGAAAACACGTAAAATAGTGTGCTTGCTGATTTTTTCCCAGGCTTTTAGCTCTAAATAAAATATACTTTGAGAAATTTTGGAGAAACCAGGATTTTTTGTGAGGTCCTCTGCATGCACAGGAGTGCGGTGAGGCAGGAAGGGAGAGATTCATCACGGGAGCCAGTTACATCCTTAAATACCAACTCTTCTTGTCCCACGACAAACAGATGATACCCCACAGATATCCACACTCGTCTCTGTCTCTGATAAAGAGAGCTGGAGGTTAGCTCCAGTTTTGGCAGTAAGGCAGGGCGACCGCCCTTGGTGCGGAGCAGCAGGCCCAGCCAGAAAGTGTCAGTGGCTCAGCGGGCGCCCAGCCCCGTGTCCAGCGCCTCAGCTGCTCTGCCACGGGCCTGGCTGCTGGTCTTTCCTCAGTGGATGCTGTTCAGCATCTACTTTATGTAAGAGTTATAAAAATTAACACTATGTTTGCAAGAAGAGACCCAAGTAGGGAGAGGAATGTGCTTTTTAGGTCCTTCATCCTGCCTTGTGTCCAAACTGCTTTTATCTGTACATATGTGTTAACGAAAGAGACACACAGACGGTGGAAAAGCTGCAGGCATGCTGGTGAGGGTACAGAGAGACAGGATAGAGCTTTTCCCCGTTTCTTCATGCTTTAGCAGGAGATGCAGGGCAGCAACGTCGCCATGCTGTGGGCTCTTCCCTCTTACCTCCGCAACCCCCAAAAAGACCCAGCAAAACACCAACCATGATCAAGTTTTCTGTCAATCAACTGATGCTTTGCAACAGATCCTAGCCCAAATAACCCAGAAAACCCCGTGGTCACTGGTTTATGTTGTTTTGGACTTTTCAGAGTTCAGGTTTAAGTTTTCCCTCTACACCCCAGAAGTACAATTTGGGTAGTGATGAAGAAATCCCCTCCTCCCAGCCCCATAAGTATTTTTTCTTTCCCCCTGCTTATGGGGAGAGGGTTAAGCACGGTAAGATCAGGGCAATGAGACTGTCCTAGAAGTCTGCAAGCAGCCTGGCACGAGCCACTCGGGCCATGAGCTAGCACAGTAATTAAAGCAGCAGCAAACCAAAACCCGAAGTGATTAATGTGCAACTTACTGAAACTAGAAGCTTGTGAGCACAGAGACAAACACATTAGTTTACTAGCAAACCAAACACCACCAAACTGTTCCTATTGTCAGACTAATTCCATCAAATCTCTCCATTTTAAGAAATGGATGGATTTTCAAGGATATTTCCACTTAAAGAGCGCAGAGGGCAGGAACCTGGTGCAGAGCTGACAACCAGCATGCTGCAGCACATGGCAACCTGCAGACGTGATGCTAATAACTGCTTATGACATCTTTCTCCAGGCTGGATGGAGAGACACGGCCTCTTTCCCAGCAAAATGATCTACAGCACACAGTGCGCCAGGTAGTATTAATGGAAGAGCTGTAGCATCCTTCATTCTCTCTAAGCACCTCTCCTTCCCCCAGGAGAAATCCACCACCATTTGCTTCTGAAGATGGACAAAAGCGCTTTCCCTTCCACATCCACAACTAAAAATAACAACGAGCGAATGCAGTTGCCCGCCAGACTGGCAACGTGACCAGAGGAATGATTACCTGCTAGCAATTACTGTCTCTGCCCTGATGGAGCTTTTTAATCCCAGCAGTGCTTCCTGCTCTCTGCACCCCAGAGAAGCCTCCTGATGGGGCTGCAGAGGTGGGTCCAAAGGCTGCAGTCCACATTTGCTGCCCCTGTGAGTAGGTGTCCTTGGAAAGGCTTTGCCATGGAGGGCATTTCACATCCCATAGGTGACAGCAGGTTGTCTTTTCCTTTTAACCCTGCGCGCACAGGCAGCAATGGGGTGTCTGAGCCTCCCTCCAGTGCCCTGTTATTATGGAGAGCTTCAGTGCGCTTGGAGGCCAAGCTACGCCAGGATATCCCAGTACTTCAGCCCATGTTAGATGCCACCAGGGGGTCTGCCACCCTTGGGACTGGGGACACACTCTGAAGGATCGTGCGTTATCCACCTGGGTGCTTTTGGCCTGAAAGAGACCTGGGGGAGGATGCACTCAACCTGTGTGACTTACAGAGAGCTTGGAACAAACCACTTCAAACTGAGAATTTGGTCAAAGAGAGTCTTGTGGCAGTACTGGGTGATGTGGGATGGTAGGACTTCCTTCAGCAGGTTAAGGAAAGGAAATGGAGCAAAAGTCATCTAGAGATCCAGATTTCTGACTTAGCCGCATCCCAGGAGAGGAGCTGGAGCATTGACTTGTTTCGGCCCACAGTGAGGAGAGGAAAGGCATGCACACATGGAGAGCTAACATGGAAACCTGCTCAGCAACACTGGCTTTGTCTTGTATCCTGGAAATGGCTTTTAGCTGGAGACCAGAGGGTAAGGTGTTGATATGGGCACATCAGCATGCCACTGTGGTACTTGAACTATGCATTTTAATACCCAACAGTCACAGAGTCTATATGACACCACTACCTGTGCGTGGAGAGCCTCAGATGTCAGGAGCAGCCAACGATTTTTCCACCTGTGCGTTTTGGCTCTTCCTTGGGCTCCAGGGTAGCAATGGGGGCACAGGTGACACGCCAGCAGTATCACAAGTCCACATGTTCATGACACCAAACAATCCGGCCCCCAGGTTACAGCACTCTCAACAAGACAGGTTCTGCTTTGTGCCGCTGCCTTCACCATTAGGTGCTAGGTTAGTCAGGAGACGAAGCAAGCTCTCTGCCCCTACACGCAGTCACCTGAAACACTTCTACAACACCTCGGTGACACTGCTGTGGTACCGAGGCACATTTCTTGGTTTTGATGGAGTTTGACAACGTCATCTATCCCACCATTGCAAAGTCAACGCCACTGCTGAGCATGTTGTCACCAGCCAGCTAATCACGAATACCAAGTGATGCATGGGCGTTATCAACAAGATGGTGGGGCAGTGCTGCGTGAGGGTCTGGATGTGGGATATCTGGCAGGACCATGGGGGACACGGCACAGAGGCTGGTTTCTGGGCTGTACACATTTCAAACATATTTGTATTGTGTACCTTTCTACGTTGCCACTAACGAGACAGTCAATGCATATTTCCTCCCAGCTCCATCTTCAGCATTTGCTTCTGCTTCTAGTCTGCCCACCAGTTGTGCCAGCACAGTCATTTCTGAGCACAAGGTGACCAGGACCACTGTATTTACTTGTATGAAAAATAACCCACCTTCTTTCAAAGTCATTTGTCAGCTGTTTCAGCTGTCTGGCTCAGCAGTCCCAGAGCTGTTTGAGGTAGTACAGCACAGGTGCCGGCACAGTGGGTGGCAACAAAAGGGCAGGGGAAGGAGATGAGAGCAGTGGCTCTCAGAGAACTGTCTCCATATGATACCGTGGCTTTGTGGTGAGCAGCAGTGCATCTCTGCCCCCTTACTTCTGCAGCACGTTCCTTCACCTGCCTGGTACACCTTGGCTCTGGAGCAATCATTTTGCAGCCACACTGTGAACCAAGTCAGGGCTCTTGACATCACTTCTAAAAAAAAATGCTGTAAAATACTTACTTTTAAACTAGATCAGCTTTTCAGTCATGATTCACAGCAGAGACATAGTTCCTGCACAATTCAATGGGTGTTACGACACGTCATGGGCTGGAACAAGAGAAATGCCATTTACAGCAGCTGCTGAGACCACTTCATACAGTAACGCCACTGAGCAGTGTAAGTCAGGACCAAAGTGGGATGCGTGTGCCCACGGAAGACTTCTCAACCTTAACAACAACATTTGTCAGCCCTCTCCTTCCAGGTTAGCTACTGCAATGATGCTAATGATGTAAAACTCCTTAAGGAGCTGCGTTTCATTTAAGTCCAGTATGATAGAGAGGAAGTATTAAATATGAAATGTACATGGTCACACTTTCCTCTGTGATGAAGACTGAAGGATAAACATGGAATATAAACTGTTTTGTGATGCTGTGGTCCATGACCTTTATCTCCAAGATTAAGCTCTATAAATAAATAATAAAACAAGCACTGTAAGTGAAATTCTGAAAATGATCATTTTAGTTATTTGAAGAACATAAACAATATAGATATATTTTTAACCCCTGAGACTACAGGTCTTTGAAGCCTGAGCAAAGCTTTGAGTTCAGAGGAAAGTGGTGGGCCCCCAGGGAGGAGTAAGATGAGAGTGAACACAGTGCACAGCTGCTTGAATTTGGCACAGGGTCTTACACTGGGCCCAGGGGAGTTATTGCCAAGGTGAGTGCACAGGGAGCAGCAAGAGAATCAGAGAAGAGCTGGAGCTCTTTCCTCAGTGGGCATATCCGCTCACACTGCTGTGCCCTTTCCTCTGAGAAATAAATCACTTTCTCCATTACCAGGTGATAGTAATGGGTGATGAACTGCACCCCAGAGCCCCAGTTCCACCTGGGGAGCTCACTGCACTCTCCAGACAGAGCACCTTTGCCACTGGCCTGAAAGACACAGGCAGTTCATAACTAAATCACAAAATGGCAGCTTGAACTAAACAACAATTCACTTTTTTTAGACATTAAATGCAAACAATCTCCAGTTACAATAATTTGTTTTAATAAGTGACAATTAATATTAGATTTGTCCAGAAGAAAGATAATTTGCTATCTAAAGTGAGGGATATTAAATGATCTTGTATGCAGGTCCTGCTCACGACATGATTTGAGTTGCACATGGGGACCATCACAGATGGTCAGACCTATCTTTGGCCAGTGACAGTTATAGGACAACCTGATGAATAAGATATCCGAGGTCGCAACTGCTGTGGATGGATGTTTGAGACTTTGCACTGACTACTGGAAAGCCTGATTTAAAACCTGGATCAGGTTTCTTAGGGCTGTCTTCAGCCAGGGTCTGAAGCCCTGCAAGATCTGAGATTCCCTGGCTGCCTGGGAGAAGACCCTGGCTCCATGGAGGGTCTTTTCATCCAAAGAGTTGCCTCAGATACTTCATTTCCCATTTGCTTGCATCTTACTTTCAGGTAAGATTAGGTCAGTAGGAGCTTTGCTTCACCCACCTTCATAAGAACTTTTTCCTCTGTGCACAAGAAACTTTTTTTTTTTTTTCCCAAAAAGGTCTCGCTCAGGTCCCTCATGAAGTCTTACAGAAATGGAGCTGTCATGAAAAATCCTCCTATGAGGACTAATAACTAATCTAAAGTGGTTAAAATATGTGAAACAAAAAATGGAGAAGATGAGGCAGTTTTTCACAGTGAAGGAAAACACAGCACACTGGGCAGCTGTGCTGGCCAACACTTTAATAAATGGTTTGGAGAAGGGGAGAATAGTGAGGTGACTAAGTTTTCTGATGTTGCAAAATTGTCAGGGAGTAACAATGACAACTGGCTATGAAAAGCTGCAGATGAATTTTATGCTGTGGAGTGACTTTGATGATAAAATGGAAGAATTTCAACATTGATAAATGCTAAGTAATACGCGTGGGGGAAAACAATCCTAACTATGTCTGCTCAGTGATGGGCTCTAAATTAGCTATTATCACCAGGGAAGAGATCTTGAATAGCTCTCTGAAATACCAGCTCATTACTCAGTGGTGGTCAAGAAGGTAAATGTGATGTCAGGAGTTATTAGGAAAAGAACAGAGAGCGAAATAGAAAACATCTTTATGCCATAGTATGGAGGTACTCAGACCTTGAATACTGTACACAGTTCTGGTCTCCCTACCTTAAAAGCATGTGCTAGAGCTGTCAAACGATGAGATAAGGATACCGAAGGTATGGGATGGCTTTTATGGGAAGTGACCACAAATAAGAGGACACTGAAGTTTACAAACGGAAGGAATGAATAAGGGTAAGACAGTGAGATGTTAAATTATGAATGACGTTAAGAAACAGCAAATAGCCATTATTCTGTGAAAAATAGCAAATAGCTATTCTCTTTCTCAGAGAATAAGAAGTTTTAAAAGAAACAGAAAAGTACTATTTAAATTGTGAAAGACTGTCACAAGACAGGAGAAACAGGTACAGATGAGTTGTGAAAGGGATTAGATACAAATAGCATAAGAAAAAAAAAATTAAGTGCTATTACAAACAAAGATGGCAATGCAACATGCAAAGAAAATGGAAATACATTTTTCCATAAGTATAGAAGCAGGAACAGATATACAAGCATAAACACATACATGAATGCACACAAACACAACTCTTCCTAAGGCAGAAGGATACACCAAGGAAGTGTCTCTCTACTTGCTGTTTGTACATCCTTCTATATGCAGCCATACCGGTCACTGCCATTCACCAGTCTCTCCCAAGACCCATTCACATGTCTGTCCATCTGTCTGTCCATCCCTTCCTGTTAGGATCCCTGTTGCAGATCTCAAGCACTGTTCTCTGCCCTCAGGTCTCTGACAGGAGGTGACACTTCACACACAGCAGGTACCAGGCACCAGGACACTGGCAGCTGGCTTGAGCTTTCTGAAAGAGAAGGTGCAATTGTATGTGACCATCTCTGTTCAAAGAACAACATCTGTGTGCAACTAAAAAAGGCACTGTGGAAAAAAGTAATGAGTTTACATTGCAGATTACTGTGTCAGAAGGAAACTGAATCGCACAATACTAAAACCCACTGGGATCTGACAGGCAAGAACTTTTTTTCTGTTCTTGTATCAAAATTGGGAATGCAACCTGACAAAATTAAATTAATAAATGCAGTGTTTACAGTGGAGCTTGGATCCTCCTGATGTTTGCTAGCTCTTATGCATCCTGCTTTTGAGTTCAACCATCATATTACGGTTAAACTTAAAGAGAATAATGAATGTTTTTTCAGGACTTTCCTCTTTTTTTCCAGGACTGCTAGATCCTGACTGCCCCCGTACAACACACTCCTCCCTCTCTGACCCAGCTGCACTGCTTGGAAAGGCACCGTCAAGAATATGTGCCAGGGCAGGGTTGGTAGTTGCCATCAAGTGTTTTAATGTATGTCACACTCCTTTACCCGTGTTGTAACCAAAGCAAGGGTCCTGATGCTAGCTTTTGCTTTTATGATACAAAATAAACCTTATGACTGATGGGAGGCACAAGCTTGCAGGAAAAACACGTGGGACTCTGCTCTAATGACCCTATACCTTCCTTCCTTTCTTGCGATTCAATGGACAGGTCTGGAAACAGTGAACATGTAAAAGGATGCCACATTTCCAAATCGTTGAGAAATGAATAATGCATTGGGAAGCAAACATAAGCATTATTTCTCTTCTAATCAGTATCATGAAGTACTTTACAAATTAATCACTTTCCCCAGCCACTTACTCTATTAAGTAGCTCTAGGCTGAGCCCCTATCAGGGTGGACAGTGCCATCTGCATTTAGAAAATTGCTTATACATTTATTAAAGTGAAATTCACCCATTAATTAATGCTGTCAGCATTTTCCCTGGAAACTCTCATTAGCACATTGAGCTAATTATGACAACTACAGCACTAAGGGGTGTGTGTATGTGCAGGGTGGGGAGCAGGGAAGGTTGTTCCAACTTAATAATGGAAAGAATACTTCATTCTTACATTTACATTAAAATAAAATTGACAAAGTCAGAATAACTTTGGAATGAGATAAACCTGCCATTTTATTTTCCTTCCACATTGGAATCTTTTCTGCAGGAGGAAAAATATATTCAAAACATGACAGAAATCTTCTGAAGCTGATTAACCAGAAGGAATGAGACATTCTTCTAGTTACCCATTCCTACGTAACTCTAATGTTAAGTGTATTTTGACCTAAGAAAAGGAAGCTACATTTGTGTAGCAATACTACTCAGTTCCTTTTCTACAGCTCTCCTTGCTCAGGATAGTTTCCTACTTACTTGTATGGCAGCAGCATCTAGAAACCTTGGCTGGACAGCAGGACTGAGATGCACCACGGACTTATCTCCACCTGCCCAGTTTCTTCAGTGAGGTAAGCCAAGGTGAATGTGGTAAGCTCACAACAGCACATCAACTATGTTAACTTGAACCTTTTCCACTGAGGTTTACGTTAAAACATTTTTCCTTATGGGTCCCACAGGTTAGGAGTGGCTGTGCAGCCAGGGACTACGATGAACATCATTGTATGAATATCAAGTGAAACACAGTGAAAACTCCTCAGGGAGCCTGCTGGCTCACCTGACAAGATATCAGGTGGGAGGGAAACTGGCAGCATAGAGAAATGAAATTACTTTTAAAGGTTTAGAGTAGGAGGAGGCCAATACTAAATCCAGGAATCCCAACTCCTCATTGAGTCACCCTGCCAGCACACACAGCTGCCCACACTAAACATTTTACAAATTTATCCTTTCCTTACAAATTTGCCATATGTTGCACATGGATACAAAGAAAAAAAGTATCATTTTAACAACTCTCTTACTTCACTGCATACTTGTAGCATAAATGCAAATATAGCCATTACTGCCAGTATTTCCCACAACCTTTCTACATGGGCAGCCCTCCACCTGCAAAATGGGAGCATCCAGGGAGGGGAATGGCAACGATCAGATCACAGACAGCAAAATACAGCTGGCAGATAAGCCATTATCCAGCTGACAACACCAGGGCACATATGGTGTAAATGCCACAACAATGCGCTTATATGCATGGGCTTTCCAGAGTCACACAGCAAAGAGAGTGGGAACTCAGGGTGTGCATTGAAAGTCAATACTGGGAATATCTTAGAGACCTCACTGTCAGGCTTGGCATGTGTTGATCTTTTTGATAGCTGAAGACTAGGTCAAGCTCCACAGGCCTGCATCCTCAAGGGAGAGGAATCAACTTCTGGTCCTTCTGCTCCTACATATACAACATAAGGATCAAAATTGAGGGCCCTCTCTTCTCAAGATACTGCAGAGCACGGGTCACATTTGTAAACAAGAAACTCTACAAAAGGTCATTGTAAAAAACATTCCATCCCAATTAAACATGATTTCCTCTTACTAATTTTACTGTAGTACAATTCTTGTCACCATAATTATCTAAAGCTCTAAGCAAAGATACGCACAGGTACTTACCAACAAGCCCATCAGCAGTCCCAGCTCTCAGCACTTTCCTGCATACATAACTTTTCTCAAGCCTTTTATCCCTTCAAAGCCAGTAAGACAGTTCCCATGTGTAAAACAGCTCTTACACACACATGCCTTCAGAATCAGACCTTAAATAATGCTTTGTAACCCCAAAAGCATTTTCTGTTTAATGAAGAATAGCAAGAAGTGTTTCCTCTACAAAAAGACCTTACAAAAAAACAGTTTTACTGAAGCTAAGACCCTGAACTCAAATAGGGAACTGGATTATTTCAACTTGCTAGGGCTTTTACCCAGCCTTTTCATTATCTTCTTCCTTGCCTTCTCATCCTGACAGATTTCAGCTGTATTCCTCTAGCAACAAACAGATTCTCCTGTGGCTAAAATAATTGTATAAGTAGGGATGCTAATGTACTCCCTTCAGCTGATTAGTATCAAGTTGTAGTGACAGTGAGTTCAGCTTGTACTTGTATTATAATTTCTATTAACTTCTGCCCCTAATTTCTATGTAAAGATACTCTAGCAGAGAAATAACATTAAATAAGCACAAGATGCAAAACAGTTCTGGTGTTGAAAAATGAAAAGAAGAAAGAATTATGAAAGAACTTCATCTGTGCCATTCATGACAGATGGCTGCTTATTTAAGTAATCAAGTGAAGCAAGATGCATTTAGGGCTATCTTGTTTAACTTGATTATTTAAATGAATCGACTGCCTGTAAGGCAGTGGGGTTTTTGCAGATATAATCAGGTCATATTTAACTCTGGTTCATATCTGCCGATTTTGATATGGTTAGATCCAAAATGAATTAGTTCCTCATTTCGCTTGTAATTAAACCGTTTTGCTTACATGAGGAATGACAGAATCATTAGGGTTGGAAGGGACCTTCAAAGGTCATCTAGTCCATCCCCTCTACAAGGAGCAGGGACATTTCCAAACAGATCAGGTTGCTCAGAGTCCCATCCAACCTGGCCTTGAATGTTTTCAGGGATGGGGTACCAACCACCTCTCTGGGCAACCTGTGCCAGTGTTCCACCACCCTCAGTATAAAAAAATTTTTCCTTATATGTTTTGGATCAGATGAGAATTACCTTAGTGCACCAAGTGATATTATGTTAATGCCTAGCAGATTAATGCTCTAGGAAATTTGCATATAATGAACAGGGACCATAACCTTTTGTTGAAGTGCGCATCCCTGGGTGCCTGCCCCAGATAATGGGCCCTTTCCCTAACAGCAGGGAACCGAGAAGGGAGGAAAAGCAGGTTCTGTAATTCCTCTTTTATGCATTCAACAAAATTGCCACTGTAGCTGCGGAGGTATGGAGTGGCTACTGCTACAGGAGTGATTATGCAAACGACATTATGCAATTTTAGCAACTGAACTAACTCCACCCTAAGACTCTACAATTGTTCAGTCTACAGTAGACATTTCCAACCCATACTTCGACAGAGATAAGTGCTTATATGGTCAATCAACAATGTTGTTCTGCCTTTTTCCTGGCAAACTTTGGGAGTGCTTATTATCTAGGGCTTGTCCAACAATTTTCCACTGAAACTGTTTTTGTGGAAAACTTCAGCTTAAAACCGAGCAGCTTTTTATTTTCACTGAAAAGACATCTCCTGTCTGTGGAATATTCCGTCCCTTGTGTTCCAGTGAGCTGTGTCCCAAACACAGCACATTTTGATGGGGGTGTGCCATTCTGAATACCCAGAGGAACACAAAGTGGGGATCCCTTTCAGGGCTCAACTTACCTGCTGAGGCACAGTTTACTAAAATTAGTAATTGGTGCACTTTGTGAAATTTAGTCTGGCTAGAAAACCCAGCCTGGAGAGGGCAATGAAGCTAAGGAGCACCTCTGGACATTTCCATATCAAAGCATTCGGGTCTGTAATTTGACAAAATCTTTTTTAAAAGCCAAGACAAAAATTACTCTATTTGTTCACTGTGCAAAAAATATCGATTGCCAACCAAAAGCTAATAATTTAATTTCATCGAAATGCCCAAACTTGGAAATTTTGTACGCTTTTTCTGTTTGTCCTGCAGTCAGTCTGTAAACAGCTGGGGAGCTGTGTGAGAATATGGAAAACTAGCTTCACATATCCAGTCTGGAGTGATGTGAGACAGCAAATATTGATATGAAGTTGATGCAGTGAAAACCTGAACCTGCCTTTCCCTCCTCCTCAGCCAGGATCCCAGAGCAAAGCCTTTGGCTTCAATGAAATGCTACATTTTTTCCAAATTTTAATTTTATTAAAAATATTCTAAAGGATCTACAATTAATACTTTTAAAACAACAGAAGGAAACAGGGATAGTTTCTATGTATTTACTCAGATATTTGTTACAGTTACTCTATATAAATCACTTTGCTTGGCTCATGACTGGGTTTTAGACATAATTAGAAGAAACTATTTACCTTTTAGATCATCAGTTAATTATATTTCAAGCTCACAAAGTACAGTTGTTTTTCATTACCCACACATGTAACTGTAAAAGCAAAGCAAATGTTGCTGCTATAACATGGCATTCCTCTCCAAAGTTTACAAAAGCAGGGTGAGCTAATGGAAAAAGAAATGCTAAATAAAGCATCAACTGGCCCAGTTTCTAGGCTTACTTTTAACTTTTCCCCTTTTTTGGCCATTTAAGAAAAGATACTGAGATTTTTCCCACTTTATTTTTATCCAGACATGAAATAGCTAACAATAACTCTTATCTTTTCCATGGCATGTTGAAACATGTGGGTTCAGATGAATTAGTATGAGATTTGGGTGTTAAAAAAAAATAATTCCAGCTTTGTTGCTGTATTTCATTGTAAACAAGCAGACAAACAAGAAACTTCAGTTTCTCTATGTATGCTAATTCCCTTACTTGTTAGGATCAGGCACAGATTTCATACTTCCTTGAACATGGGGAAACACTATAAAGCTCCAAATCAGTAAGATTTTTTTAAGATCCCATTATGGTCAATAATACTTACAGAAATTCTCATTAGTATATTTTGAAGAATGATTTTCCTTTGACATATTTAAATAGAATGAATGCATGTGAGCCTTTACAGCATGAATAAATTCTGCTCAGTCCTTCTAACACCATCTATGTATCTGAGTTATTTGATCTTAGCTGAATATGGGAATAATTAATTTGATTTCTGAGTACAATTCTATATGTTAACACAGAGCTGGTTTCTGAATTTCTCATCAAAACAATTGCCTCCTGTTGCTCTTTATAGAAAAAAAATATGACTAATTTCTTGTGTCTCCATCACCCATGTTTAATTTATGTAAATTAATTATGGTCTGATACCATGCAAGTATCACTGGCTTATGAATCCAAATAAATACATAAATTGCTTGGAATGTAAAGATGCCTCAGCACAATTAAAGTGCTTTAAAACTATTAACAAATAAATTCTCAACCTTCTACTCAAATACAGATTAGATCCTTCTATTTCAAATGGATTGAGTTTGTAGGACTGTAATTGCTTCTATGAAAATGTATGCATAAGGGTAACAGTCCTTCATTAGAATGTAAAAGGGCAGAACCCAAAAATCACTTAGGTCCTGCTGATTCCTGAAGTGATTCACAGATAAATAAGGTTTTTTTTTTCACCCACATTGAGGTCATAATCCAAAATTCTTTGTATGCCATTGGGGTAGATGGCCCCTGCTGAGGTCCTTTCCAACCTGAATTATTCTCAGATTCTACACTTCTATCACAAAGTAGTAAATTCTATTTGACAGCTGTTCCTCCTGGAGCCAAAACCTTGTTCCTATAACCCTGCAGCATATGGAAGGAGGGCAAAAGGGAAAGGGGAGGGAATTAAACATGAGGTAGATAATGCACTGTGGGGTCTGAAAGTCACCAGTGTACAAAGTCTGGGAGCAAACAGTTTTCATGGGACCCTGAAAGCTGGCCTAGCTGTGAGAGATTTGTTGCAGATGCTCTCTGAGAACACATCTGATATAAAGACAAAAGCCAGAGCACTGCAGAAAAGGGTGAAATACAAAATTAGGGTTGATGAGTTTTCCACATGTATCTCCTGGAAGAATTCAGCCTGAATTCTAATTGAAACAGAAGGAACTGCAGGGGCAGGTATGGATTGGTGTGAATTCTTTGTTGCTGAAGGATGTAGATTTTTTTTTTCCAAGGGAACAGTAATTTTCTTTTTTAAGATGTTGACATCTTGGACCAAGTAGAGGAGCATCTACAGGGAAAACTGATCTTAGAGAACATACCTAATTTTGCCGAGATCACAGGGCAGAGCCAGTAATCCTGACAGTGGTCCCCATCCTTATGGGGATAAAGTACAGTAGATGGCAGAGGTACTGTGTAATTAATTCTGGAGAAGGCTTTGTTCCTAGTCTCAGACACATGAACTGCACCTACACAAAAGTTAAGGATAAAAAAATCAAAATGAATAAGATATATAGGGGTACGTTGTTTTATAATTCAGTTTGACAAAAATTAGGCACAGTGAAGTACTGAAGCTGCCACTAAGATTTCAGGCAGAAAAAAAAAATGTTACCAATAGTTCAGAAAGCATGAAATACTATAAATCCTTATTTTCTGTCAGTCCAGGGAATATAACTGATTTTTTTGTGTGTTCAAGATGCTACGCAAAAAGCACACCACTGGGCAGTAGGTAGGAGCGCTCAGTGTTTTCAAGGATTTCTGTTTTATTAAGGTTATTGGTGAAGCCCTGGGATAACAGGAAAGTCCCAGTGAAGTGTTCAGTGCAGTATTTCTTTATTGTTCATTCAGATTATAGCAGTGCCTAACCTAAGAGCACAGCTCCACTGTGTTAGGCATGGTCCAGACATATAATTAGGGAAAGACTCTGCACAGAGAAAGGGAGAGAGATTCTGTCTAAGCGGGCAAAACAATGAGAAGAGAAGCATGGAGATGAAGTGACTTATCCAAGGTCACAGGGCACGTCAGTGGCAGCCCTGCAGTCAAAACTCCCATCTCCTGCCTCCCAAGCCAAGAATCACCCAGCCAACACAAGCATGAGGCAAAAGATGTAGCTGAAATGTAGGCTATATGAATCCAGGGCTCTTTGGGCTTCCCTAACTCTTCTCTGCTGCTTTATCACTAAAAGCAAGCCACGACCAGTGACTCATAACAATCAAATAACCTTGCTTTGGTGTGTCTGCACCCACACAACTGACTCTGCAATTCCCCTCCCCAAGCTTCCACTCAGCCTGGGCTGTTTGATGCCTGCTGCTTTGTGAAGCTTTTGAACTTAATGCTTTAAAGCCTGTAACAGCAGCTCAGAAGGAGAAAAAAAAAAAGTTAGCTTTATATTTTTAAAAAGATCCTCTTATTCTCCTTACAGTTGAGTTTTGGCAGCAGCTCATGAGTGGAATAGCAAGTGGGAGATTTTGTTGTGTTTTCCCAGGCCAGTTTATCTGGGCTGTGGAGAGCCATACTTTTTCTCCTTTGTTTTTCACTGCAGTTAGGCCATAGGAAGCCACCTGCTCAGTGAAGGCTGCTCGTGTGCATGTGTGGACCAAAGACAGAGGATACACATATACAGCCCCCAGCCTTTGGAGCCGGATCGTACTGTTTTCCCCACCTTTGGGGACAGAGAAGGCCCCATATTTCTCCAGCTCCCTACTCCCCTTCTCTAGTCCTTTGCCAGTCAAGTGTCTATATACATGTCTATACACAGTGCCAGTAAAAATACTTCTATCTGTGAGCTGCACAGTCTTTCTCCAGATCTGCTAGCCATCCCGTAGGGAAGAACTTAGTCTACACCAACAAAAAAAAAAAGTTCATACTAGCTGAATTCAGAAAGAATCCTCCCAGAACTGTCAAAGTGATGACACGCATCTCAAAGGACTCACCTGGCTCTCTGGGGAGCAAAATCAGCCCTCAGTTATACAACTGGGAACTCAGCGCAAGTCTGAATTAACACAACAGCGAGGTAGGTTGAAGTTTCAAGCCTTGGTCATGCAGACTGCAAAGACACCACAGATCAGATAAAACTTCTCCTGTAAGCAAACAAAAGTTGTCCCAAGAGCACTGAAATAACTGGCACTTGAATGGTCAAGGTTTATGTTGTCTCTCAGTTCCCATCGTGATTTCCGTGTTCTTCCTGTCTCCTACAGCAGCCCTACAATATCAAATACCAAAATTAAAGATATCAGTATGACCCCAGCATGTCCCCTACACCTCTCCCTTGTCCTCAAAATGTCCTAGTTCTCCCATCTCTAAATCTGCAGCACTCCCTCAATCTTCCCCTACGGAGCCCCTGGGCAGCTGGCAAGGCAAAAGGCATCAGGTACCGTAGTTGATCCGGAAATGTCTGTGTTAACTGGGCACTCCACAAACACGTATGCTCTCTGGTCAACTGGATGAACCCTTTTGCCAGAAGAAGACAGTAATTTGAAGGTCTGTTCGCTGTTTCATCATCAATTTTCACAAAACCTATTAGAAATATACAAATAGTTATTATAAATGTACAATATCTTTGAAGTCCCTCTTTGCCAAATTGGGTTGAAGTGTCCAAGATGTTAAAACTGGGCCGAGAGAACTTGCAGAAAGACAGATGGATAGGAAGACAGGATGATCACATACGCTTTTTGCTGTTTAGGAAAAGAAAAAAAAACACTTACAAAATGCATAGTTTGTACTAACAAATTATTATCTGATTTAATTAAATTTTGTTTTCAGATCTGAGTTCTTTACTTTGGACCAGAAAACAAACAAACAAAAAAAGCAGTAATCTTATCAAGTAATTTTGAATAAAAGATTGATTGGCAGAAGATGTGCTGTTGTGTACAAATGTGAAAAATCCTACTGAACTTTTAAAAATATTATTTTTCTTCAACAGCTTTCAGAACGATTTAAACTTTCCTCATCTCTGCATTCCAAGAAGCTGAATGAGAACTATGGTGGAGCTACTCAGCGAGTGTGTTTTGTAGTTTGTGCTTCTTCCCCAAATTGGGTGAAAAAACCCCCACAAATGCATCATGCATTATATGCTAAAAAAACCTTGAAGGGAGATTATGAAGACTGTTGTTAAGGGCATTTGACTTTCATCATCTTTAGAGAGAGATAAAAAAGAAAATAAGATTACCTTGGGAAAAAAACACAGTCAGATTGTAAAGCCTCCAATAAAACACTACTCTTGGCAAGTTACATTTGGGGGGGGGGAAAGCAGCTCCTCTGTCTGTAATGTGTATTTTTTCTAACATTTACAAATTATTTTTGACTTAGCCATGCAGGGAGCCTACTTTCAACCCTCAATTTGAAAATCATGGAGGCTTTATAAAGTCTTCCACCTGCATCTCTTTTTTGCATCACAGTTCTTTATCCTCTAAAGGATGAAAACCCAGGCATATAAAAACTTTGTTAAGCTGTCACTATCAATAGAGCAAAAAAAAAAATAATGGTTGACAAAGAAGAAACAAATTGCATCTTCGAATAAGTTTCCCTCATGCTCTTGTTAAAAGCTATAACCTCTGATGTTAACTAAATTTAACCCATTCTGACCCTCATGGTGGCCCTTAACCTTTTCTTTCTTCTGCTTCCTGTGGTTGCTAAAGAAAACTGGCCCAGTCATTGGAAAAACGCTCTCTGTTCCACACAAAGCCCCAGCCTGGCTGCTAGTCTGTCAGGAGGGATAGAATAGACGGGGAGGTCAGCACCTGTGCTGAGAAGCAGGTGACAGGGAACTGCTTGGACCATTCTAGGGCAAGTTGTAATAGTTTCTACCCTTTAAATATCGCACTGTAGTTTCGGGTATTCAAGGCAGCGAATTTCACGTTTTCTTTGTGAACGCAGACTTTAAACAAATTAATCTATTGCTGCTCAACTGACTGTAAAATTAGTAGATTTACTGTTGCAAAAAAAAAAAAAAAAAAAAAAAAAAAAAAAAAAAAAAAAGAGCTTTCACTTCCACTTTAATAAGGTCACGGATGTGTCCTAGGCTGCCAACAAAAGCAGCTTTTAAAATCTTCGCAGCTGAACCCAGCAACTCGCAAAGGCTGCAGAACAATGTCTTAGATGTACAGTGGAAACTCCTCTCCCTACAGTCAAGATGTAAAACCAGACAGTTAAGAAACTTTCTACACTGGGAAGTTTTAACTTTAATTGTGTCCTGCCCCAGGGACCCACAGGCTTGCTTTATGAGTAACATTTTAATAAATTCACTCAGCCTTGCTTTTCAGGGAGCAAATCAGTTCTTTGCCCGGATTCAGTAAATCAGCCCCAGCAATTTAACGGCAGAGCATGCATCTTCAAAAGATTTGTTTTAATTCCTGTAACAGGGGCAGATCTCAGAAACCAAACAAAACTTTAGCTATTTCAACTGTATTTGTATATTCTGAGCAGGGCATTGGTTGGCAGTGACAAGTTTATCACTCAACAGAATTTTTGGGTTTGCTTTAATCTTTTGCTATCTCTTGTTAGAATAAAATTAGAGAAGTGCATGTAGGAAGCCATTTCCAAAACCTGGGGATGGAAAAGGAGCAAACGAGCTACTGCAGAATCCAGGAATCTGGACCTACAACATCCCCTGAATTTCTATATCCTTTAAATATGTGTTTACTCTTATGTGTTCTCTGCTATGTGGCAATGCTCTGCTCAGCACAAGGGAGGCTACGGCCCCTCTCTGCACCAGGACGTGGTTATAACCAGCGGGAAGGTGGAGGTGAGCCATGCCAGCTGGTGCTGAAGAGCAGAGGTAGGGAGGAGAAAGCGACTTTCTCCAAGTCTTCTCCAAAGCTTCCCTGCCAAAATGCCCTGTGAAGGAGGGAATTATACAGAAAAAAACAGAGGTGCACAGTGTAAGTGGCCCTCCAGGTGCTCAGTACTTTTGCAAGCACAACCATGCAGGAGACTAACCGCAGATTTAGTAATAAGACTGGAAAAAAAACCTGCTGTCCCACCCACTGCTGCTCGTCCATGACCAAGAGCCCCAGGCATCACATAAACCCAACAATATCAGTAATAAATTCTTGATGATCTTGTTTGGCACTTTAAATTTTTTGGACCAGATACTGAAAACAACATCTCCAGTTTAAAAAGTGGCAAGATGTTCACCGTGGACCAAAGTAAGACCCATCCTCCACCCACAGCCAGCAGGTACGAGCTCCTTGCAGGTGTAAGGCCCTTCAGCAGCTCATTCCCTCCTCCCACAAAACGTATGATGGAGTTTGAATGAAAGTAAACTGGAGCCTTGGGTCTCCAGGTGAGCACTTTCCCATCCAGGTAAGGGCATTCTCACTCTCTGCTGGGCATCACAAGCAGCCAACCGTACCCAGAATGAATAGCTTCGGGGAAAGATCGACCCCGAACCACAAAAGGACTGGAACCAGCTTCCAGCATCCTCAGGGGACAATTAAACCCTTAGTTCCCCACAGATCAGATGTGAACATGGAGGAAGCTTCCCCATAGCATCTTGAGTCTCGCAAGAGCACGATAATAACACACACTGGCAGATCACCAGGCTGTTCATGTATGAAGGTGAGAAATCTCTCCATCCCCCATCCATTCTCTTTCTCATATATTTGCATTTTAAATTCTCTGGGGCATGAATTATCTATGGTTTGGCATCAGGTCTAGCAGAACAGGCCTTGATTTGGCATAAAAAGTAATAAAGTGAAAACAACAACTTTGCTAACCAGCTTGGGAAACTAAATGTCAAATGGAAAAAGACAGATGCAGATGTAGGCATTAAAAAAACAAAGAAACGACTGAGAATATTGTCAGGGTGAGCAGAGGATGATGTGCATCAGGCAAAATAGAAGGGAGAAAGTTATTATTAACAACATTTATTATGATAGTCTCTTTCAAATAATTAAGACTGCAGTCCCACTGTGACAGGCACATATGAAAACACAGCCCCTGGACAATTACAATGCAAACAGATATGAGACAAAGGACAAGGGGAAAGAGTACAATGAACCCCCAGAAAGATCAAATTCATTGAGGACAAACAGCATGAGGAGGCTACACTATTTCTTGGCACACTGAATTTAAATAGAAAGGCATGAAGTAAAACTAACATCAGGTTTAAACTTAAGGGAACTAAACAAAGGGAAGAGAAAAGGAATGCAAGTTGTATGCTCCAAAGTACCTTTCTTTCATGGAGGTAGTTTTTATCACAGCAAAGAGGATTATCAGCCTTATTCCTCCTTGCTGAAAATGATCTGTCTGATGGGGATGGTTCTCAGAGAGACAACAGCAGCTACCTGCAAGCTGGGCTGCTGACAAGCTCTCCTCTAATGCATACTGCAGAGCTGAGGATGAAAAAAACCCACCTCTCTCTCCAGGCTTCAGCTCTGCCAAAACTTCCCTTCATGGTTATTCAAATTCCACACTTGATTTCCAGACCAAGAAAAGAGCAGTAAAAACCATTTTTGTCTTGTCATTTCTTATTGTGGAATATTTCGCTCTCCACAACTGGATACTGTAAAGTGTCAGTATTTTATGTTTCAAGAGCATCAAACCGAGACCCGTTTTTCTTAGATGCTCTACTGACAGAATAGATGGCAATCCCTCTTCCCAAAGAGCTTACAACTGTAAAGGCATGAAGCCTGAGTGAAATCAAGAAACAAACAAAAGGGGAGGATGGAAAAAACAGACACCATTTGTACAGAATGGGTGAAGCCACAAGTTGTCAGCCAGGCTGTTAACACAGCTTACCATCTACTGGGCTAATTCTGTTAATGGCATTTTGCCATACTCATTATGGCAGGCAAGGAGTTTTAATGAGAATAAGGTGCTATGCATGAATTTGAGATCAACAACTGATTTAGTAAAGTTTTCTGGTTTTGTGCATAATTCCCATACGACATCTTCTGTGGAGATGGAGAGCACACAACATCGGCAGACTTTTTCTGCATGTGTGTACCAAAACAACTGTATCAAAACAACCAGCACGTGGAACTAAGCCATTCTAAGACCACAGTTAAGAATAGAAAGCTTTCAAATGAAAAAAAAAGAAAAAAAAAAAGAAGAAAAAAGGAAGCTCAGATTTTCATTGCATTTCTTTTTCCTGGGCAGGAAGGGAGGGAGAGGAAAGAGGGGTCGCTTAGCTGTGGCCCAAAGCAAATAAGCTAAAAAGTCCTGATTTTTTTAAGCAGGAAGGACAGCGGAGAAGGCCTCCCTCCCAGCTGCCTCCCGTGGCTTCATTTTGCACCAAATTTGAAGCACAAGCACACATTCAGCCAAAGCATTGTTTCTCCACTCCAGCTTGGCTGGCTGAACAGCATCCCTCAACAAACACAAACACCTTGGCTTCTGAAAAGCCATCCTCAGCACACGCCGCTCCGCGCCCAGCCAGGGCAACAGGAGAACAGTGAACTCTCAGGTCGTTCAGTGTTTTGTTCATTTAGGGAGTTACTGTGTCATGGTTTAGCCCCGCTCCGGACCAGACTACACAGTCTCTTTCTCACTTCCCCCACCCTCAGAGGGAATAGGGAGAGATAATATAAGAAAAAGGTGCGAGGTTTGAGATCAGGACAGGGAGAAATCCTTAAATTACTGTTACAGGCAAAACAGTCTCGACCTGGGGAAAACTATTTGTTTATTATTAAAACCAAAGCAGGATAATGAGAAAGAGAACAAAGTAACGACCCCCCACTCCTCCCTCTTCCCAGGCTTAACTTTATATTCAATTATCTCTACCTCCTTCCCCCACCCCAAGAGGCACCTGGGGGGGGAAGAGGGAATGGGGGTTATAGTTGGTTCATCACTTGTCACTTTATGCCGCTCCTTCCTCCTCCAGGGAAGAACTCCTCACATTCCTCCCCTGCTCCATCGTGGGGTCCCTCCCACGGGCCACAGTCCTTCATGAAACTGCTCCGGCGTGGGTCATCTCTTCCATGGGGTGCACTCCCTCAGGAATTGGCTGCCCCAGCGGGCCCTCCACAGGCCACAGCCTCCTTCAGGCATCCACCTGCCCTGACATGGGGTCCTCCACGGGCTGCAGGTGGATCTCTGCTCCTCTGTGGACCTCCATGGGCTGCAGGGGGACAACCTGCTTCACCATGGGCTGCACCACAGGCTGCAGGGGAATCTTGGCCAGGAGCCGCATTACTCCTCCCCATCCTTCTTCACTGACCTTGGTGTCTGCAGCTGTTCCTCTGACAAGAAAAGTTCTTCACAACAGGCAGGCAGACGCCTCTCAGGATCTCTTCACATCTCATCTCCCCTCCACTTCTTGCAGCCGGGCTGGGCCGAGTTGGGCCCAGTCGGCTGCCCAGCGGGAGGCCAGAGGGTGAGGGCCGCAAGGCCCACAAGGCTCCTGCTTCCCCCTCTCTGCCCCCGCTCAGCGTCTTCACATCTTCTTTTTATTTTTTTATTTTTCCCCTTCTTAAACACAATATCGCAGAGGTGTTATCAGGGAACATCATGCTACCAATTGGCGCGGCACAAGGCACAGCACTGGCAATCCCACCCGGGCCCACGGGTGGAGACAGAGAGGGTGGCAGCCTGGCCCCACGGCGCGACACCCACGCCGCCGCCTTCCCGGCCGCACCCGCACTCAGAGCCGGCCCCGCACGCCCGCGCACGCCCCCGCAGGCACACAGGCGCGGCCCTGGGCGGGGGAGCGCGCCGCCTTCCCCCTCGCGCGTGTACGTGGGCCTGTGCGCGCGCGCGCGCGCGCGCGCGGCCCCGCACGTCGGGGGGCGGAGCATGAGGAGGAAGAGGAGGAGGAGGTGGAGGAAGGGGAAGGGGAAGGAGCAGGGGCAGAGGCGGCCTGGTCCGGTACGTCGGCTGCTGCCGCGGCTCGGCCCAGCCCGCAGGTAGGAGCCGCCCGGCGCGGGGGAGGGTGCTGGCCGGGCCGGGCCGGGCCGGGCCGGGCCGGGCCGGGCCGGGCCCGCCTGCACCGAGCCGGCCCGGGTCAGAGGGAGCCGCGCGGTCACAGGGTCACAGGCACGACGGCTTCCCCGCCGCGGACACTCGGGAACGCAAACACAACAGGGCAGAGTCACGCAGGTTTACACAGCCCCCCACAAATCCACGCGTAAAATGAAAACCGCGTCTTCTGAGCCTGCCTCTGCGTGAGGCAGCGCAGGCAAACCCACCCCAGCAACTCCCGCAGGATGCAGAACATCTCCCGTGACACCGGCACGGAGCTGCGGGCACCGAAGCGCTCACGCGTGTCGCAAAACACGTCCTGCGAGTGCGGGAGGGGCTGCTTCTCCCGCAGTGCCCAGGCTGCGTGGAGCCCGCCTGCTCCTGAAACCCCCCCGGCAGTCAGCTGTCCTTGCTGCTGCGTGGGCTGTGTAGCTGTGGAAATAGCAAAATACACGTACGCGCCGTATTATGTGAAGAAAAAGCCTTCCATTAAAAGAGTAATTTTCTTTCTGAAGTACGGCAGATTTTAGCAAACTTAAATAGCAGCAAAGAATGAAGGAGAATAAAGGCAAAAACACGTTTAGCACTGACCCCATGCTGGCTATGGAAGCGTTTTCAATCCTGGGATAAACCACATTTTCAAGTAGAGTAATGGTTACTTTGTCATGTTTTAATGCCAAGGTGAAGATTTTGCATGGCAGTCTTACTCTGTACAGTCAAGGCTTTGAAATTCCCAAACCTTCCAAAACATAAGAGTCAGGCTGTAGATGCTGGGATGGCTGCTGATGGGTGTTTCACAGGGCACCACTTCATTCACCACGTCGTTAGGGTGGTTCTGAATTAATGTGGCTTAAATGAAACACTTTCCAAAGAAGAGTATCAGAATCGGGAAGAAAGTCCTCTTGTTAGATACTTCACAAAAAAAATCTGGACTAAAAATATTAAAAGTGTGACATGCCCTTTTATTTGACAACAACTTCTTCCTCTTAACCACTGGCTAATCTCTCTATATACAAAAAAGCTGTGTAAGAGTAGTACTCTTGTGAGGAGAAATGAACTAGAAGTTTTAGATTCTTTAAAGGAGTTCATGCTTAAAATACTGAAGGTAACATCAACTCTTACATTTTGTTCCTTTGTCAGATTTTTGTCTCTGGGTTAAAGCCCTCTGTCAATGTTACACCACTGTTGATTGCTCATTCTGTATAGTTACACCATACATCTTTCTGAAAGTAGTTTTAAGGACTAGGGTTTACTGGAGTCAGGTCTTTCTAATATAACTAGAAGAATCTGACTGATGGGAGTAACTTGTTTTTTCTTCTTCCCTCCTTCCTCAGAATGACTACCTTTTGTGTGATGAAACTTTTATGTCAAGCAAGCAGAAACGAGAATAGATATGCAAAAAGATTCTTTGGTACTCTTCTTATACAAACACCACAAAAGAGGGTCTTTTCTCCATTCTGCATGGTGGCACCTGACCCTAGAAAGTCAACTGTGTTTGGACTTGCTCAGCCATTTTGTACAGCTGAAAAATCTCACACGGAACCAAAAAAGAAAGCAGCATTTGGAAGCGTTGGGCGAAGAATTCCCTATCGGATTTTGCACGTAATCAACCAGGATGGAGAGAGCTTAGGAAATATGCACCGAGCAGAGGCACTCAAACTTATGGATCAGCATGACCTGAAACTAGTTCTCCTTCGTGAGAATGCAGAACCTCCTGTATACAGACTAATGACTGGGCAGCAGATTCACGAAGAACAGCTTAAACGCGCAGAGAAGAAAAAAGCAAGTTCAAAACCAGGTATGTACGTTGTTGACACTGCAACACTAGCGCTTCGAAAAACGCTGCATTAAAAGTGGTTTCAGCACATTAAATCCTCTTGGTTGCATTTGTGTAGATCCAAAGCAATGCCACTGCAGTCCAGGCTGTTAAGGATTCGCAGTCGTGAAAATAAAATTTGGGATTAGTCTAGTCTTCCACAGAGAAGCCTTCTATTGCCTTCTCAGGATTTACTATTTTGGCATCTGCTAGTTTTTTTTTTAAAAAAATCTATTTTTATTTAAGGGAATAGAACTAGACCCTGGTTCCATGGGACACACCGAATTTCTGTTCTTTTACTTAGGCGTGACATGACAGGCAGTTTTTACAAAGAGCACCAGAAACACCAATGTAGTTTTTCAGCAGTAGTCATTCCTAGCTTGCTGCTAGGAAGACAAAATCTAGAGCCCTTTCTTATACAGAGTAAGAGAACAACCTCTTCCATTTTGAACACTTCTCAGTGCTTTTTCTTAAGTCAGCCTGCTCCAGCAGTTCAACAAACTGAGTTTGGCAAAAAGGTTTTGGAAAAGGCATCTGACCTTGTATCCTCTTTTCTTATCCTCAGGCTAATGCAGGTATCTGTGCTTTGGGTAGAGTTCTGGTTTTAGAGGAGAGCACTATTGTGGTAGTGAGGTTTTTTGTTCAAGAAACTACAAAAAGATTATTCAAATGGTAACTACTTTAGAGAACCTTTAAGGAGGAAGAGATCATAAGTTGTTCAAGTATACGACAAGGCATTATACTTCCAGTTGAATATTGCACTTTGCCATTCAAGAAAATGGGCTCGAGATGAAGACCTGTCTAACTTCAAAGCTTTTACATTCAGCTATACTATGTGCAAAACGTAGGAATTTGCACACTAAGTCTTTAATTCCAATGTTTACCTGTTTATGTTTGTCAGACCTGCATTATGGGTGCTATGAACAAAACTGTAATTAAAATAAAAATACTTTAAACATTCTGACCCTGAAGAGACTTCCCTATCTGCCTCAAATATGCACTCAGTCTCCCAATTACGGCAGTGAATGTGAGATATCAAGTAGCCACCTTCTAAGGTGAGAGTGGTGCATGCTGAGACAATGAGATTGGGATGTTCTGTGTATGAGAAAGCAGCATGGGGGAAGGGAGTTAAGCAGACAAAGCACCAGCAGCTCATACAGGTTTGCGAGATGTTACACCAACACAGTTTTAGTTCTGTTTTAAACAGGGATGGTTCAGAAGGAGTTATCCTTTTCTTCAGCTATTGCCAAGAACGACTTAGAGACCAAGACTAAACAGATAGCACAGTGGATTGAAAAGAAATACCATGTTAAAGTTACCATCCGGCAAGCAAAAGATAGCAATGCAGACATGGTAAGTGGACTCCTGAAAGCTGGACCAATCAATTTCATGAAGTAGGTGTACTTGTATTAACTTCCTCTGTTCAGTACTGCCACGTTTTTTTAGTATGTCATGTACTGCTAAAATAGGTGAAGGTCTAGGTCTTATGAAAATAATGGTTGCCCCACCTAAAAGCTGCATCTGTGCAGTTCTAGAAAAGTAGTCCCGTAGAGACAATTTAAATACCATGCTTGCTTAAGAATGCAGTTATAAGACCAGCTTTGACAGCATTGTCCAAGAAGTTTCTTCATTGCAGCACCACCTTATTAACTGGGCCGGTTAAATATTCCTATCTATGCCTTAAGCTAGCTCACTCACTGAAAAGTTTAACAGTAAGGTTTAAAAAAAAAAACCAAAACAAAACCAGCTGTATTTTAGCTAGATTATTTCAGTAACGTAACAGTTCTTCTAAGATGTGGCTAAGGTTAGTTTTCCACTGCTGTGTGAAAAACTACTGTGATGATGTTACTGTAACTACTGGTAAAGTAAACATCTATAAAGATATTAGGGAGCTGGTGGCAGCTTACTAGTATAATTGTAGGGACTTGAGACTTGGATTCATTGTCACTTGGACAATGAAAAAATGCCTTTTTTAATAAAGAGTCCATGTAAGATTTTTTTTATTTTTTTTTTTAATGTGTGGAGTGAATTAGGTTTCCTTGAATATTAAATTGTTGGAAAAAATGGAGACATCACTTCATCCAAAAGGAACAAAACTTTTTGTAGGGAGTTGAATTCACAGGGAAGGGGTAGGAGGAGGAAGAACTGCATATGGGAGGGAGCTGAACATTTCATGACACAGTCCAGCCTTAGGTTGTCCTTAAATTTAAAAGCTTAATTATAAGCTTAAGAGTTCAGCTTGTTATATGAATGCACTGTATCAGTCAGTTCAGTACTACCATGTTCTCCTAACCTTAGAACAATACTGCCCTGTAAGAGGAAAGTCCCATATGCCCAAATGTATTGGAAGAAGAGGGTGGGGAGGAGTCAACTTCACGAACACCTTTAAACAGCAAAACAAGATGAGTCAGGAGTTCAGCCTAAGTGTTAGGGAAATGGCTTAATTCCTCTGGTGACTTTCCTAAACCCGCTTATGAGTAAAGAACGTATGGTTAAGAAATGACACTCTGAACTGCTGAAACCAGAACTACCAACTACCTTGTTTCAGCTAATAGTGAAACCACAAGCAGGAGATCCTGTCACTACAGAATAGCCTGAAATATTTTTCTGCCTCTGTTTGTGCACTTAGTCTTATTTTTCTCCTTCTTTTTAGCTCACGCTTTTTGATCAGATTTTGGAGACTGTGTCTGAGAAAGCCACTTATCTTTCCAAGCCAAAAGTTACTAGAGAAGGAGTGAGAACCTGTATTTTGAGACACATGTCTGACAAAGAGTTGAAAGCATACCAGAAGATGGAAAACCAGAAAAACAGTACAATAAAGAAAGATGAAAATGAAGATCTGAAGTCAAATGAGTTGCATCAGTGACTTTATGAAGAGATGTAAACAGTATTAATTTCTTATTTAAAAAAACAAACAAACAAAATACAAAACTTAATAAAGTTATTGTTGAGCTTTGCACTGGTCATTCCATGAAGAATGTTGTTCAGTTAACCTTTACTGCAGAGTCAGAATTTCAACAGTTGGTATTTCATTTTCCACGGGCTTATCCATTATCTTGCTTTCTGTCACAACCACATCCTTTCCTGGCTGCGTTTTAGGAGGAATGTAGCCGCTCAGACGTGAGGCTAAACTCCTCTTAGGACGAGAACGCTTTGCCTGGCAGAAACAAATCCAGAATTAGCAACTTAACATATCTATGGAGCAAAGACTACTACTTGGAGGGGGAGAGAAGAAATCATTGAATAGGCCAGCACTGCATTATTGAAAGGATCTTCAGAAATTAAGAATCTCCCAAATTAAGTAGATAGTTGGCCTGTTTTCCTGCTTGAAGTCACATTCTAAAACATGTACTGTTTACTCTCCTCGGAAGTGAAAGGGTATGACTGAGAAGACTTTTTCAAGAGTGTAACTTACTTTCAAGTTCAGCTTTCTCTTTTCAGGATCATGTACAACTGTGTGCCTTGCTAGGCTCTGCTACAGTTACAAAGAGCAGGGGGGGAAAAAAAAAAAAAAAAAAAAAAGAGTTATGTTTATAATTTTAGATTATGTGATTCAGATTAGGACAATGTAAAAAAATACATACCTTCATTGCAAACACTCTTCCACAGCCTGGATAGTCACAAGAGAATGGTTTTTTCTCCTCATGAAAAGAGAGGATATGGCTTTGAAGGTTAAATACAGTTGTGTAAGTTCTCCCACATCCTTCTCTCGGGCATCGGCAGACTTCCCTCTCCACAGCGTGTGTTTTTTGATGCTGCTTGAGGTAATCTTTCCTTTTAAAAGTTTTGCAACACTCACTGCAAACTATCGGCTCTGAGTGGGAGAGAGACAGGTGGAGTATAAATTAACAGCTTCTTACAGGAGCTCAGAGTCAGACCTTAGTTGTCCTCTAGAACAATGCTAAAATCCACACAAAATGCAAGGACCTCTGAGACTGGAAGAGAATAATGCAGTATGAATTATCCCAATCCGAAAACCTACGTTATACAATTTCTCGTTAACTCGATGACAAAGCAAAGCTAGTATACTGAGTAGCATTTTAATCAGTTAAAGACCTAGCCAGAGTAACAACCATTTTACTGATCAAGTGTCAGCAAACAAGTTTGTCTAGACACAATGACAAGTTGATGAAATTAATTCAGCAAGGACAATTCTTCAAATTAGAAGTTTGTTATTGTTAAGTTCTATTTACTAAAGCATTTGGAGTTTACCTGTATGACTTTCTTTATTATGTTTCAGAAGCTCTGTCCAAGTTTTTCCAGTATAGGAGCAGTTTTCTTTCTTGCATGCATAGCCTGTTAAACAGGACAGATGTTTACAATCACAAAGATTCTGGCAGACACAGTCCACTTTTACAAGGAGGAGCTCCACTTTCAGCATTTCAAAATCAAAAGCCAGTATTCCTTCTCTGCTCTCCCACAGCACAGTGATGGAACAGGCAACGAACACAAATTAGAACATGAGAATAGATTTACGGTTCCAACGTTTAAGGAAGAAACCTTGTATCACTGGCATAAGTTGTCCAGAGAGGCTGTGGAATCCCTACCCCTGAAAACATTCAAAACTTGACTGGACGCAGCCCTCATCAGCCTGGTCTAACTGACCCCACCTGGAGCAGGGAATTGGACCAGATGACCTCCAGAGGTCCTTTCCAACAAAAATGATTTTATGAAACTCTGTCAGTCCTTGCTTCCGTAAAACTACTTCCTCAGCAGCCATACACTTTCAAATAGATGAAAATATTTCTATATAAATATTTGTATTACATATTAAAAAATAAGATCTTAATCATACAGTAATATTCCAGTGTCTAAAGAGACTCTGCTATTCTATCAAGCAGACAGGATGGTTTTTAAACGATCACAGAAAGTCAACACTATTTAAATCCCAGGACTATGAATAAGTCCCTGTCTTAAGAAAGAAATGCAGTAGGAATCGCAGCTTTTTAGATACTCTTCCCTTGATTTTGTGTTGGTCTTTTTTCCTAGCACTGGAAAGCAGATTACTGTCAATAGCACTGAAAGAATGGATAGGAGTGTAGCAGGATTAGCTCAAACATGCATGACCACCTCCTGACGATTCCACTTAAGTACCTTTCACATAGGTACATTATCAAATTAAAAAATGCAAGCCTACATGGTTCTGCCAAGGCTCCATAGGAAATTTGTGGCAGAACTGGCAACTGATCCTACCATCTGGAAGTCTAGGCTAGTGCCTTAACCATTAGCCCATCTCCAGAACATGGATTATTGACAAGGAAGCACGTAAGAAGAAGAAATGTCTGCAGGAATCCTCAGCTCTGTTCAGCCTGCCACAAGTGCATTGTAACCGAACACTGCAATGCCTTGCTTGTATCCCCTCTGACTACTCAAAAGGGGGGTTCCTGTTTTGTCTGTCGGGATAACTAGGCCGAAAACACTTTAATGTCTGTCATACATCCCTGCATGCTCTCTGTACTGGAAGAAGTCCTTTTTCCTTTGCTAAAACATAACTGAAGCAAGGAAAAAAACCAAAACAACTGTATTACCTTCATGTACCTTCTCATGCCGCTTTAGTCGACTTGGAGTAGAAAAGGACTTTCCACATCCTTCATTATTACATCTAGGTATAAAGTACACTGGTTAAATTTCTTTCACTGCATCCACATATGTTTTGTTCTTTAAGTCAAGAACAACTAAAGTGGACAAAATAATCCAAGTTTCCCCTTGCCTAGAGATCTGTTCTGTTCCCCTCTTGTAAAAGTAAATTCCATAATATGTTTCTAATAGAGGACTCTGATCCCCTCAAGTTTAGATTTCCATGTATACAGTGAGTTAAGCTTTAGCTAAAGAATCAAACCTTGTATCATCCCTACACAGTAGGCTTTTCAAACATAAAAGGGAGATAGAAAGTGGAAGACTTAAGTGGCTTGTACAGACCTAGCCAGCAGAGCAGTAGCAGAGCACTGACAGTATTTTTGTGTCTGTCACCCAGCCATACTAGGGCATTTCACTTAAGTGGAACACTCCTGTTAACTGTGTTCCACCTCTAGGAAACACAAGACTAAACTTTGCTTTCATCAGATCTATACTGATGTGTCATGTAAATAATGGAGTTGCAATGCACAGCGGCTCAGATTGGTGTCCAAGCCTCTCACCTTTTTTTAAGCTACTACTCACTTCAGTGTTAGCCAAGTCACTGCTTTTTACTGGAAAACAGAGGTAGCTGCATTTTTCATTACCATGCAAGCTCTTATGCTTGTATTTCAGACTGCGCGAACTCAAAACTGAGGGTTTTTTTTTTTATTTTTCCTGTGTACCTGTAATAAATTCAAAGAAAATGTCTGGAATGCTGAAGTTACAGAGCACCAAGACTGTTGGTCAGAACAGACTACTGAGCAAAGGACTAGTACAAAAAAATGTACCTGCAGCCCTGACTAGAAATTCACGCCAGTTTTTTTTGAAGGCCACATCAATGAAAAGGTTGAGAAAAAGCACCTGTTTTCATCTACAGTGTTTAAATGGAATTGTTAAAAGTTCATTATTAAAATTATCCACCTACTTGAAGGGACGTTCATTGGTGTGGTGACACTGATGAACTTTAAGTTGTTGATGTTTCCTGAAAGACTTGTTACAGCCTTCAAAGTCGCACTATTTAGGAAATTAAGTTATCATTAGAAGCCAAATAATGACAGCCCAGTCCATATGTGTTTGCTGAAATCCCAATCACAGTATTTGAACTCACATAGATACGGCATAATAACAAGTTGAAATATTTCACTAGATACACAAAAAGGAGCTTGTTTGGCATCTACTTCCCAGTATCAAAGGTAATTACTTACCACATACTGCTTTTGCTGATTTTCATGCTTGCGCTCAATGTGCTTCTTTAAGTTTGATTTTGTCCCAAATTTCTGATTGCATCCATCAGCTGTGCACCTGCAAATGAATTGCATTTTCTTATTACCACTCTCAAACTGTGATTTGTCTCTTAGGCTGCTACACAAATCATTGGACCTGAGGAACACACAAAGAATAACCGAAACTCACAACCCAAATATAAAATTTTGCTTTGAAGAGGGTAAGTTACAACCAAAAGCCACAGCAAAACATATCAGAAGATATTTTTAATAAAACATGTAGGAATTCCTAGCTCCTGATCCACATGCAGCTATTGAAGACTTAGAAACAAGAGGTAACTGCCCTTCCTTCTTTTAATTCTGTACTCTAGGGAGAGATCTGCCCATTCCTTTAAGCATCTATTATGGGTCACTGCCAGGTAGGAGGTTTGAGGCTGAGGAGATTGCCCACGTCTCACCCTGCGTGACACTGTGGCAGCACCACCCGGGACACCAACGCTGGGCACGCACCAGCCACTCACCAGCTTTAACTCCCCTTCGCTTCCCTAAGGACAAGCACAACCCATTTTAAGATGTTAAACATTTGGCCTTACTCGAACGGCTTCTCCCTGGTGTGGGTAAGGAGGTGCCGAGCGCGGTGGAAATCTCTCGTGAAACCTTTACCGCAGCCTTCGTAATCGCAAACGTACGGCCTCTGAAAGAGAAAGAGTTATTCGGAGGTGACAAACCCCACCTCGCGGGGCTCGGCGGTTTCCAGGAGACCTTTCGGCGGGGCGTCCCGCCCACGACGCCCACAGCCCCCCACACTGTGCCGGGTACCCCACGCGTGAAGCTGAACGCCCGGATCCCCTCGAACCGCGGCCGGCCGCCACCCGCCTGCCCGGGCCCCTCGCCTCGGCCACACGCAAAACCTCCCTCCCCTGCCGACGGGGAGGCCCGAGCGGGATTCCCCGCGCACCCCCCGCATCGCGGCTCCCTCAGGCCGCGGCCCGGCCCGGCCCGGCCCGGCCCGGCTCACCTCGCCCGTGTGCCGACAGAGGTGTGCGTCCAGCCTCCAGGCCTTGTTAAAGGCGGCGTCGCAGTCGGTGAAGGAGCAGATGAAAGGACGGGCGGGGAGCGCGCTCCCGCTGCCGCTGCCGCCGCCGCCACCGGGCGAGGGCGCGCCACCGGCACCCCCGCCCTCCTGCGCGCTCCCCGCCGCCCGCTCCCCGGCCATGCGGGAGAGCGCGTGACCCGCGCCCAGCGGGGATTGTCCCCTCCCGCCTCCCGTCCCCGCGCCAGCAGCGGGGGTGGGG
>WHYT01017828.1:103789-162295 GCA_009806455.1 Tetrax tetrax
AAAAAAAAAAAAAAAAAAAAAAAAAAAGGCTTTTGGCTTTCCAAAGTAACTGCAGAAACGGTGTTGCGTAGCTCCGTAAGGTTGGCAATAGTTCTTCCTGCAGTTTGTGGAGAAGTTCCTCGCTATGCATGGTGAGCTGTCACATCAGGTAGAATAGAAGTGGAATAAAGCAGAGAAGTAATTCTAGCATTTCTTACAAAGGTGAAACTGAGCTTTCTATTAGTAGAATTGTGAAAATACTGCTGTGGCAGATGTGCTGGAAACCTATGGTAGTGTGATCCATGATCACTCCAGTGGATTACTTGTTTGTGAAAGCAGTAGCATAGTTTTCCACCTCCGGGTAAGACAATTCCTCTTTCTAGGTAGAGAGCTTTGTGTATACCAGCAACAGTTTAGATCCTCTCTCACAGAGAAAGCAAACTTGTAGCTTTTTCCCCTCAGGGCAATAGATACCTCAAAGCACAAAACCAACAAAGGTTTTTTGGTAATTGTTTATTTTTGTAGAGCTGAAAAGGGAATAGAACATTGTCTGATTATTTCCAAGATTGTAAGGAAGCTGCAGTAGCAATATTTGAAAAGATAAAAATAATGTACTACAGTAAAATGTTTTGAGTTCAACAGTGTATCAGTACTTGCAGTGAGTGATGCTAATGTGAACTCAAGACATCATTTTGCCTAGAAGTTTGTGGGAAATCAGAACGAGTATTTCCTTCCAGGTATTTGCTCAGCCCATATGCAGCATACTGTAGGAAAAGGCATTGCAGATAACTCGTTATTGGCTATAAAAGCTATGCAAGGTTTCAGGATTGCAGCTGATACTCCATTTTGGCAATATTGAATACGTAGGAGTGTTGAGGTGTGTCCCCACAGGACGATTATTTCCATAGTTTTCAGTTGAAAGGATGTCAAATACTATCCAGATGTTGGCACTCCCAGAAGACATTTACTGCAATTGCCTTCTTGGAACCGCTGTGTCCTTCAAGGCTGACAAAGGGGTGCATCTCCTCAATTTCATGCCATTGCATTAGTTGGAAGGTAGCTCATGTGAAATGTAATAGTTCTTGAAGCTTTCAAACTTCAGCTTTCAGACAGGAGGAATATTGTATGGTAAGTGGTCAGTAAAACTCACACTTCAGGAGCCTGGCATTAGGAAGTGATCTATATCCCAACTTAAATTCTAGTCCCTGATATATCTTAAAAATTTTGTAATTAACTACTTTCTGTCCAAAATGCAGCAGTGAAAATAACATTTCTTTGGGTAAACAGCTTTGGGAAGACTGATGAAACTTACTAAATGTTATGTTAATCTGAACTCTAAACTGAAGTTATTTTCAATTTTACAAATAAAAAAAAAATATTTTATTAAAATCCATTATAAGGCATCCAAGTTACTTAGTATCTTCTTAAATAGTAAATTTTAAGTTGTTCTAAGTGAATTATGTATTTGTGTACTGCTGAAATGTAACACTGAGGGAAAAAAAATATATGCTACCTGATGGGAAATGTGTATTTCCCTAACATAATCCTTAAAATGACATGTTGCATTTATTTGCCAAGTAGTCATGCCTTATTGTCACCGAGAAGGCAGCCTCCCTCGTGCTGTCCCACGTGTCAGAGACAAAATTGTCACTTGATACCAGGCTTGAGTCCTAGAGCACATAACAGCCCAGGTTGGAAGGGACCTCAGAAGATCATCTGGTCCAACCTTTTGTGGAAAAGGGAGCCTAGGTGAGATTATCTACCACCTTGTCCAGTTGCATCTTGAAAAAATGTCCATGCAGGGATAGAAAAGGCTGTTCCTTTTAAACATTTTCATTCCATGGGATTACTATAAACAAATGAAAGAAGACTAAAATGTGAAAAGTAATCAAGAGAAAGCCCCAGAAAGCTGGCTGCTTTCCTTGTTAGGACAAATGTGGATGAGAAGAGTGGGGGGCTGGGAGAAGGGCCATGGTGGTTGTTCGCGTTGAGGAGGATCAGCCCAGCCACACTGTCTACGGTATTACTGCTCTAATCTTCCCTGCCTTTTTCATCAGCTCCAGCGTACTTGCAAGGTTATATGGACCCCAAACCCCCAGCCCTCTTGCTCCTCACAATAACAACAGCTTTATTCTCTCCATCATCAGAGCATGGGCTCTTCCTTTTTCCCTAAATTACAAGATTGTACCGCATCTAAAGGAGAGTAGATGAAGCACATGTGAGTTATGCTAACTGGATGCCAGAGGTGAACTGCAGTTAGGATAATGTTTCCTTGATCTCTCTGTTTACAGAATTATAGCTGGCTTGTAATAGTGCCAGTGTCCTCAGGAGCCCTTTCTAGGGATTTCTGGGAACCACAAAAACATGTTAGGAAGAGGATGGAGTTAATCAGTTGGGCTTTCCTGCTGCTATATTCAGCCGCCTCTGACAGATGTTTCTGCTTTTAGGCCACGAGGAACTTTGTTGACTGGTTTTCCCTGTGTTCAAGATGAATGTAAAGCTATCAAAGACTTGTTTTCCATAAGAGCATTTTCTTGTC
Source organism: Tetrax tetrax (assembly GCA_009806455.1). Lineage (NCBI taxonomy): Eukaryota > Metazoa > Chordata > Aves > Otidiformes > Otididae > Tetrax > Tetrax tetrax. The sequence goes on from WHYT01017828.1 coordinate 106,308, forward strand.
AGGCGATGTTTTTCTGTCTCTGGTGTAGTGGATTTTAATGAATCTCTCATCAGACCAATCCCCCAAGAGAAGAAATAGAGGAAATCTGCATTACCTGATTTTCCCTTCTGCCTGTGGGAGGCTTGGGCTGTAGGCGACAGCGAAGTTGCACTGCAGAGCTGTGCAGAGCAGCACGCAGAGCCCTCGGCTGCCCGGCAACCCTCCCGTCGGCTATCCTGACCTGCTTGTTTTGTGTGGTGACGAGCCAGACCTCAAATAAAATCTCCTGCATACAAATCAAATTAGAGCCAAGTCCCAGGTGCTCTTACATGGTTTGAGGCCAGTCAGTCAATATTGCTGCCTGGGTTTTTTGCCTCTACCTATCTCCCATGCTTTGCATTAAAATAGGGGAAACCTGACTGTGTGAGCTGGCTCCCCGTGGGACCCTCCTATCTGGCGGGATGGGGGAAAGGAGGGCTTGGGCACAGTCCTTCCACGGGTTGTGGGGTGATGGATGACCCCTTTGCTGAAAAACAGCTCTTCCTCCCATTCCTGCCTGGTTGTGTTTACCCTGAAGGATAAAGCATTACGCTCACCCAGCTGTTAGATAGGATCAGGCAAGACCAGGTTAAAAGAAAATGGCCCCGATTCTCCATTTCACTATTGTAGTCCCCTGAAGTGACCAAAGTTACTCCTCAGTCCCTTGGCACAAGTCCAGGAAGGAGCTGCCTGCCCGAAAGACACTGGTGGGGTTATCGGTCCTCCCCGGCTCACGGCACAGCCCATTTTCAGAAGGGGCACAACACCCAGCATTATGTCTGCTGTGCAAATGGTGCCTCTTCTAATCAGTCACAACTATTTGTGCTTGCAGCACTGGCCTCTCAAGGCATCACGTTACATGGGTCATAAGGATGGCGGTTACCTATCTGACCAAAATCACAGGTGCAAAATTATGCCTGCAGCTATCTGTGGTCATAAAAACAAGGCATCCTGCACAGGCAGGTTGCAACAGAAGCTGCCTCACGGTAGCTGTATAAGTCCTTCCTCTCCTGGCCGAGCCCCACAAGACGCTTCTCCGGCACGTAGTCTGTTCACCTGGAAGAAGGAGAGATGCAATTCCACCCGTCCTCTCCTGGCAGCAGTGGCTGGGAGAGATGGTTATTTTAGTGGGCCATAACATTATTATAATAATTGCTGCTTCATCAGACAGAATTATTAGTCTGTCAGTAATGCGTTAGACACCAACACTTGTCTCAAATGCCCGTTAATTATCCAAATAAGCAAATTTGCTTCCTTTCCCACCATAGTCACTAGTCACTTGTGTCATGCGTGCAGCCAGAGCTGTGATCTTGCAAATACCCCTGCAAGAAGTTGTTATTACAAGGGTTGTCTCCTCAAAGTGCAGAGGCTGCTGATGCGAGGAAGAGATGTCGGACTAGTTCCCCAGGGCCTGATTCAAATCCTTTTGAAATCAGTAGAGAGATGCTCCCAGTCTTTCATGGCTTTGGATTATATCCTCAGATAGTAACTTTTTCCAGGCAGGAATTTTGCTTCAAACATCTCTTGAATACACTCGAGAGATCTGGCAGCTGATAAAATACTCAGCCTTAAGCCAATACAGCCAGTGAAGCCCCTGACTATATTGTGGTTTTTTTCAACATACATTTTTTTTTTCTCTTGGGGAAAGCAACAATCTGATGTGCTTTCTTGTCCAGAGTCAGACCTGCAGTAGCTTTTTAGTTACTCAGAGACATCCAAAACTTCAAAGTGTGGCTTTCAGTGTAAGGGTTTGAGGCTGCAGACACCCACAGGGCTTCAGTGCATGCCCTCTGCCCGCTGCATAGCTGGGGTTTGTCCTCTGCTCCAGCTCTGACCCACGCAAGCCCAAATCCCAGGAGAGTGTCCCCCCTGCCATCATGGGCCAAACAATGGGGTGGCTTGCCTGCAAACCCCCTGTCCCTTGCTGCCCCCATCATCCCAGACCTTCCTCTGGGCTGCTGTGCACGGGCTGTGGTAGTGAGCTCCGCGGCCCTGAAGAAGAGCATCTTCAGGAGGTAAATTTGGGCCTTGAAGAAGAAGCAATGTGGGACAGGATGACATTTGCTGGCATGAGCGCAGCATCCCTTGGGGTGGGCTGCAGTTACCCTGGGGGTGGCTGGTGGTGCACAAAGAGCCTGGAAAGCATTGTCCCACCGATTTGAGTCATCTCAGGGGTGTGCTGGGACCCAGCCCCTCTTTGCCTCCCATCTAATGTAGGACAAAGAAAAGGAAGTTCCTGGCTCTCCATCGGCCTGCACCTGAGTTGTATGCCTGACAGCCACCCGTATTCCACCCTTTTTGGTTCAAATCTGCACAGAGGCTGGAGTGCAATGGCTGCTGGAGGAATCCAAGAGGAGGAAAACTCAGAACCCCTTCCCGTGGGGACCGTTTCATACAGATCTCAAACCATGGGGTTTCTCACAACAGTGTTCATTTTACTCAGGGAAGTCAGCAAGAACATAGTGAGAACCATCATCAAAACCCGGGTGAATTTTTCCCCCTCACAGCAATTTATCTTCCTGGCTGTGACTGCTGACTGTACAAGCACATAGCTGTAGGGCTGCTGCTCTTTTGGGGCCGTAAAAAAGAAAAGTGTGTGCGTTTAGTGAAAGCAAATAGAGCCATCTAGTGACAAGAGAAATGCATTCTTCATTTCATGCTGTGAAAGACCTTCATAAGCCCCGAAAAGCCTGTGTTGGCCACCAGGACAGGTGGGCCTGCAAGGCATGAGCAGCCCTTCTCCCAGGGGTGCGCATGGCTGAGCCTCATGAGATTCACACCGCCGGAGCTTTTGGCAAAGCTTTCGGCAGCAGGGATGGCAGTGCCAAGCGAAAAGATTGCTTGGGTCATTGACAAGATTTGGCTTTGGGAAGAGCCCGTGGTGCCTCACAGGCAGCGCAGGCAGCCAGGCACAGACAGAGCTCGACACCAGCCGCACCGTGGGCAAGTGGTGCTCTCATGTTTGTTGGGAGATGCTTTCCCCAAGCTGTTTTTGAGCTGCTTTAGCCAAACAAGGAAAAATTCAGGACAGGAGAGATGCTTCTTAAAAAATAAAAAAAAAATCAAAATACTTTGTTTCAAAATATGCGTAAATTTTATGTAAAAAAATAATTAAAGGATTCTAGAAATTGTATTGTTTTTAAGTAGGTAAATACTTGTGCATGGCATTCCCACTGACCAAAACAAAACTCTTCCATAATGTTATATCACTAACATAATAGAAAAAAAAATCATTCCTTGGCAAAGGAAGCATTATTTTTCCTCTTCCTTTCCCTTCTCTCTTTGTCTAGTACATTCCTCCTCTCCTCTGAAGAATTCACACAGCTCATCTCGTTATCAGTCTAGCTAATTACATTACTGCACTTCCCAGCAAATTAAGATCCAAAGCCTTCGGTTTTACAGTAAACTCCCCAAAGAAAGGGATAATGAGGTTACTTAGCAGGTTTTGTTCCTCGGGTAATTTCCATACACTTCTGAGTTTATAAAATAGGAGATAAGGTAGCCACCATAGCTTTTATGTTTGCCTTCCTGAGCATCATTCATGTCTCCTAGCACTTCTGGGAAGGAAGGGATTCTCCTGCTGAAGGCGCAGAGGTGAGACCGTTTGCTCCCGGGCAAAGAGGGACCAAAGCCGGCTCTGGCCCTGTCTGTGGTGCAAGCAAAGCTGAGATACAGACCATTTAGGTGCCTTGGGCTGTATCCACACTGCTCAGAGATGGACCCACAGGGCAATGTGGTTGTGTCCCAACAACAGGGCCCTCAAGCCTAGGTCTTCTCCTTACCCCATGAGGTTTCCCCATGGCCGAAAGACAGGATTGTCACCTCTGTTGGCAGCAAAAACCACTTCAGAGTGCCTGAAATGGGTTCAGGCAGCTCAGTAGCCCATTGGAGTGGTGCTTTTGGAGCACGAGGGTGGAGAAATCTGTGTGAATGTGGCGTGAGGCTGTCTGAAAGTGCAGGGCTGAGACCACCACCTCAGGTCTGCAGCGAGCAGGCTGATTGCTGCCAGCATCACCCTAACTTGCGGCAAGCAGAGACAGACTGAACTGTACCAAGCCATGCTGGGAGGGGGAAGGACTTAACTCCGGTTTTTTGAGGAAGTTGCAGCTGCGAAGTTCGGTTTGACTCGGAATGGAAACAAAACCAACACTGTCTGCGCCACAAAACACCCCAAAGCAAAACAATCTGTTTGGGGTCAGCCTACATGTTTGGATTAGCCTCTGGCTTCTGCTTTTCTTTTGAAAATAAAGCCCAAAATTTTCCTTTCATTGTTCCCACAGAAACGTTTGGGTTTTTTGCTATCAGATGACATAGTTCTTTGGACATTTTCTGCTTAATGATTTCTTCATACCTGCACTCCCAGCCAGAAACTCAGCACCAGCATCCTGTTTGTTTTGCACATCCCTAGTTAAGCCAAGGTAAAATGAGTGGATGTAATGAGCTACCAGAGCGAAGGGCCTGGAAGGAGAACAAGGACAATGCAGTCATCAAAGGAACAAAAATGCTTCTGTGTAGCCTTATAATTTAAAACAATAATTCCCTGCAACTACTACCTGATTATGGTGGATCTCTACACACTTAGCTTTGTTCATTTTCTTATGCATCCCTCTTCCCAGATCCTCTCGGCTCCCTTTGCCCATTTGTGGGTGAAAAATTCAGCTATATTTTGTGCCTACTCATAAATCTGCATACTAAAATCTGGGGCAAGAGGCTTTGCTACATGCTTGTCCAGGGCTTGGCAGAGTACGGTTTCCAGTCTTTCACCAATCTGTTGTAAATACAGTGCAAGTGCCTTAATGGCACATGGTTCCCCCTCACCCTCTCATCTGAAGGTGTTACTCCAGTCACAGTTAATTGAGTATCAACCTGGGAGCAACAAGTCAGTTCATTCAAGTCACTTTAATCACTTTAGAGCCGGGTCCAAAGCCTGTAGCTGGCTCACAGTGCTGGCTGTGACACATAGCTGGGGTCAACCTTTAACTTAAAGGCCTGATTCTTTCTGTGCTTAAACAGAAAGCTCTCTGTGAAGACCTCATCCAGCAGACCCTCCAAGTGCTGGAAGCTGGACAAACATATGCTGTGCTTTCTGCAAAGGACTCCAAGCAAAACAGCTTTCTGTTTAATTTGAAAAGCTTCCATCTCTACAGTGCAGTAAAGAGAAAAAATCAAGCCCTTCTTCAATTCTGCATGAAGCCGACAAACCCGAATATTTTTCACAATTCTGCCTCATATCTATTATTAGGGCCGTGACTACAACCAACTGAGAGGATAAGTCATCAACCAGATTTACTCATCAGGCTCTCTGGTTCTTTCCTCTCTGCTCCATCTTCCGTGCCCACCTGCAAGCTGTTGCTCTATCCCATGGGGAGCAGCTGCCACCCCTCTGATGGGTGTCTTGCCAACTCTCTGAAATACACCGTCTGCCTCAGAGGACGCTGCTTTTCCCTGCTGTAACAGATTTGGGGAGGGGAGGGGTATAGGGCTGTGTCATTCAACTCAGGCTCTTAGGAGAAGTCTTCTTTCCTCATTAAGATAATAAGCTCTCTTTGTAGCTTTTAATTGTAATTAGCACATCTGGAGGACATCCTTTCTCTCTTCCATCTCTCTTTTTGGCCATGCTGTCCCGTGGTCCTGCCTCCTGCTTTTGCTTGTGCCATCCGAAAATGCACTTCTCTGTGGCACTGGGGTGCCCATCAGAACGCGCCAACGCTCTCCGCAGCTGCAGTGTGAAGTGTCAAACGCCCATCAGGCTGCGTGCGGCCCGGGAGCTGCAAGGAGGAATGGCACCCAGACAGGGGTGTTAGCGTGGGGAGCTGCCATCAGCCTGGGGACGATTTGCAGGCAGAAGGAGAGATTGCATCAATTAGCTAATGATATGTGGGGGGCACTCTGGAAACACCGTGATGCTGTACGTGTGCACAAAGATGTGTTCCAACCGTTTGCCATCGCCCTTGCAAATCCGCCCATCAGCTGAGTTCATGCCTTTGTTTTCTGTGTTTTGGCACGTTGGCCGGCCAGCAGCCTGCAGCTCTACCTCGCACTTGAAACAGTCCTGCTCGATAGGCTCCCGGTCCCCAATTAGAGGGACGAGAGAGCAAGGTTTGGCAGCCCAGCGCAAACTCCTTTATTCAAAAATTCTCTTAGCAGAATAATCTATTTTAAAGGGAGAAAATTATGATTAATTAATTCCTGGAGTCTGACTCGCTGACCATCCCACTGAGCCCAGCAAAGCCGTACCAGTACAAGCCAGTTTAAGCAGAAGAGGCTCTATAGGCTCTAACAATGGACTCTTAACGTATACTCCCTCCCCCACGCAACTTCTGAAGCTTGTAGGTGGTTTCACTGAAGTTTTATGACAACAACTAGGGAAAACAACTTTGGGAACTAACATTGCCCAGCAAGACACAGCCTGCAGAGTGTTTTTTATGGCCAAGACCTCGCAGCGTTCCCGGCTTCATTTCCTCACCGCTCGCAGCAGTCCCCCTTTATGGCAGGGCTGTGCCCCCCCGCCCCCCGATGCACAGGGCAGCATCATGGGCTCAGACGTGATGAAGCAAATGACTTGGGTGGCGGAGAGATGACATTTGAAAGCCTGTGTGAATTAAAATGAGGATAAGCTGGGCTAGGTAACAACTGCTAGCTTGCTCTTGCAGCCGGCAGCGTTGAGACACGTCCACATTGCCTGGGCAGGACACCAGTGACTTTAGGTGAGTGGTGGGAAGGGCTCCATCAGTGTGGGGCTGAGACCATGGACAAACACAGAGAAACACCACAGTCCTACAGCTTCCAGTGCCTGACCTAATGTGCCCAGCACTGCTCTGTGTGGTCCTCGCCTTGGGGCCATTGCAAAAGTCACAATCTGGACATGCTTGAGAAGCTGGTGTCACTAATGTCACTAATGTCAGGTTTCCTGGGCTGGTAGCCCGGGCTTTTCCCTTATCAGCAGATACTTTATAATGTGACACTCCTGCTCAGATCAAAAGGAAGGAAATATATAAATACATTCTCAAAGAAAGGGATTTGTTACTAAAAAGTCGGTGAGCTTGGTACAGGACCTAATGGCAGGGTCTGGCCTGCAAAGCATGTGGTGAGAGCCATTGGTAATGAAAATGCAGCATTTTGGAGGATGAGGTAAGACCCTGCAGTTCTGGAAATAATGCAAGAACCTCAGAAACCAGAAACATGCGTCAGAGCTTATTTTGTCCCAAGGCAGTTGAACATTAACAAAGCCTACGTTAGCAGCAGTGCTGTGTCACTGGCAGGAGGGGATCTGATGCTCGCTGCAGTGTAAATCCCAGGGCAGTGTTGGTGCCCACTGTCCATGTCAGGAGAACTCTGGACGGAGCACACCTGAGCTCTCCTGAGAGAGGAGATTGCTGTGGCTGAGCTCGGCTTCCCCCAAGCAGGAATTTCTTTGAGTCGTAACATTTTTTTTTACTTCAGCCTTTACTAAACTTGGCTGTTCCCCAGTCATTTTAGCCCAGATTTTTCTAGCAAGTGAGGTTTGGCTTTTGCAGATGTGCTGTCTATCCCATGAAATTTTTACCTTGTTCATCTGCAGGCAAATAAAGTACCATTTGTTGTATGAGCATAGGAGACAAGCAGTAGCTTGTACTTTAATTATTAATTATTTACCAGAGAAAGAAAACTTCCCCATCTGGGAACATTTTGTTTTCTTCATGCAGAGGGGATGATAGGGCAATGAATGGCCACTGATGGCATGAGAATGCAGGAATGATGCTGATAACCCCGATGGTAGACAAAGATGCATCCATTGATACAAAACCATTAGATATCACTATGTCTGTGCAGGGAACCCGGTCACAGCCCTTTTTGTGGTGTTCCCATGCAGAATCGTGCACTGCAGGAAGACTGCCTGGCAGCTCCAGCCACCCTGATGGTACTGCCCAAGTAACGGCAGTTCAGCTTTTAATTATAACAAGCTGGACTCAGTCTGGACATATGAAAATTATCCATCCACTCCCAACTTAAGCCTGCCCTGCCTGGGTTTTGAGTTAAAACATAACTTGGTAAAAGCGTGAGCCTGTCCTGGTGAAACTTTCCTTAGTTGTGTTACGCTGCAAAACCCCAGGTGGAAATATTTATGTTTGAGCACAAAGGGAGGTGCACAAGCTCCTTGATGATCTCATGTTGCCCATCTTTCCTGTTTCTCCTGTGTGTGTTAAGGCAGGAGGACTTGGATAACGGAGGGAGGATGGCGGGTGCAGCTGGGAAGAGCTGCATTTCTCTGCAGGCATCTCAGCACAGAGCTGCTTTTTACGCAACATTTTTGGCACAAGAGCTCTTGGGAAATAGCTTTGCTTCTGTCACAGGAGCACAGGAGAGACCACAGTTTGTGGCTTTCGCTAGAGATTCCAGTGCTATAAATACCCACGAGCTCGTTTCACCTCTTGAGATATGGATTTCCTTCTGTAGACTCACTTTAAACCTCTTGTCACACCGTGGGAGCTCACATCAATGAGTAAAACAAGCCAGCCCCTGGCAGAAGCATGTAGCCAAGCGTCTTCTGACTGCTGTTAGGATAACGTAGCAATTTGCCATCTTCCTTCTCTTCTCTTGCCTGTAATTATACTTTAGTCACTGGTCATCTGTTCTCTCCAGGCCTATAATCCAGCAACATTTCCGATCCTGTCACCTACAAGTACCTATTTGTTCGCACAGTTAGGAAGGCTTAAACTTCTTTTTCTGCTTTTTTGGGAAGACACAAACTGCAGGCAATTTAGCTGGTGATGTAACACCAATAATGTGCCTCGCTTGGAAAAAAAATCCATAGGTACTTTAAGTGTTAACCATATCGATATGACAGTAAAGATGCTCTGAAAGCCTCAGGAAATGTTAAATGAAAGTAGAGCTGAAATTGGGAAGGCAGAAAGGCAGCCAGGACTCGGTGCAGGCAGAGATTCCCCTTCATGTTGTACATGTAGCGATGTCCATCTCCCACATATTTAACAAGATATAAAGTTGTAGTGCCCTGTATGGTCACTAAATTGTCTTCTGTAAGCAACTATGCGTATTTGACTTTGGCACCTTTCTAGCAGTGTGGAAAGCATTTGTAAGGAACCATAAAAAGTCATTACATATGCAGAACAATTGAACCTCCGCAGCATCTGTGGTAGGAAACACATCTGTCTTCTGTCCCTTTCTTTCCTAAATGTCTCCCTGAATCAACTTTTATGGGAGGGTCATAAATATCCCTTTCTGTTCGAATCCAGGAGTTAACAATACCCCCTGTGACCGTAAACACAAGATGTTTCATTGAGGAAAGAGGTGCACTCAAGTAAGCAGAGATCTTTGTGACAGTTGCTGCCAGTATGGTCCCCATGCACCGCTAATCACATTAGTGGGGGAGCACGGAGGTGGCCAGCAGACAGCGAGAGAAAGAGGGAGAGAAAAGCAAGACTAATCTTGTTAAAAGGGAAGCAAAGATAGACGCTACTTTTACACAGAAGCTTATAACGTCCCCATTTTCCCAGGGCTGGAATCACCTGGATGCTCGCTGAACAGCGCGGTCGCTGCTGTTGTGGAAGCAAACAGCCCCAATTCCTGCTTGTGTTTACTGAGGGCTGGTTTTTCTTACAGCTTTTTGCCATCCATTTCTCTTGGTTTCTGCACAGGCAACCTTGAATCCTTCCTGAAGTAGAGGTTTACTTGCATCCAATGACTTTAAAAGTAGTAGGACTGCTTTTAATCCCCTGCCTGTGATCTTTTTCCAGCAGAGGAAGACCCATGATTTTTAACAGATTAAACAAGAGCCTAATCTAAAATATCCCTGTGTTCCATCATTCTCCCCTGGGGAGGCAATATCAGATGTTTGAAGGCGCCTCATCCCTGAACGAAGCCTTTCGCTCTCGCGGACTGCCCGCGGACAATGCGCAGATCCCAGCCGTGTGGCTGCAACACACTTTTCTTACTCAGGGAGTCCCAAATCAACCTCCAAGCTGGGAGCTAACAATTAGCCAAGCAGTCACTACGCGGCTTCTGACAGTCCCCAGAGTAGGGTTTCATCCTCTAGTCAGTGCACGCAACCTTGCCACGCCGTGAGCTGTGATGCAGCGGCTTTGCCCCAGGGCTGACGTCCCCTCTGCCCGCTCCCTCCTGCCACATTTTGTGGAGATGGGGCGAGGGAAGGGGGTGCAGGAGGAGAGGTGCTCCTGACCAGACACTTGCTGAACTAGGCATAATGGTTTCAAAATAGAGGGAGATAGATTCAGATCAGATATTAGGAATTTTTTTTTTTTCCAATGAGGGTGGTGGAACACTGGAACAGGTTGCCCAGAGAGGTGGTTGATGCCCCATCCCTGGAAACATTCAAGGCCAGGTTGGATGAGACGCTGAGCAATCTGATCTGGTTGGAGATGTCCCTGCTCCTTGCAGGGGGGTTGGAATAAATGACCTTTGAAGGCCTCTTCCAACCCTAACCATTCTATGATTCTATGACGCATAGACATCAACACGTGCACTAACCCACAGCCACAGTTCTGCATGTGGGACGCTGTGATGCAGTGCTGAGGCTCTCCAGCCAGCTGGGAGCTCAGGGCAGGTGGTACCCAAATGAGTGAGCTTCCAGTTCAACTAGGCAAGGCATGCATTTTGGGGAGAAACTTTCCCCTTTTGGGGAACCAGAGCCTGGAAAGGCAGTGCCATGTGGCCAGGGTGACCCTCCCAGCCAGCACTGGAGAGCTGATGGACACAGCTTTCCCAGTACTTCTCCAGCACCTTGGGAGCAAGACAGTCCCTCTTCCCACCACCCATTGCTGTGAACCTCCCAGAGCTGTGCTAGTGGGCCCCCTCCCACAGGGTTTAATGTTGGAAGGGAAAACGGCATCTTGTTATCTGAAAGGAGCCTTCGCCCATTTTTATACCCACGACTGTTCAATCAGTGTCGTACAACAGTGCTGAGGATGGAAAAACAAAGCGCAAGCGCACATGTCAGTAGATGGGGCGTCTGCTGCTGCGTGCGCTCATGCCTCGCCAATTAATCGAAGAGGGCAGGGGAGGGAGGACCTGATGGACGGGCAGGAGAAATCCCTCATGGAAAATCTCACTTGTTGCATGGGGCAGCAGGGGCAGAGGAGGGCAGAAAATGAGGAGGGCAGAAAATGAGGAAGCAGCTGGAAATCTGAGAGCAAGGACAGTGGTGATGGGTTCATAGCTGAGAGTCTGTGCCCAACCAGATGGGGAGGGGATCAGCCACTTGTTACCTTGTTATTTCATCAAATTCTTAAATATGACATGCAAATCCCAGACCCTCTTGGCGTCGAAAAGATTATTTCAGTATGGATTGGTGGTGGCTAAACGAACTAGGAAGAGGTCATTGTCCCCGGGTGCTCAAGGTCCCCTTGCCATCAGGGCTGGGGCTTTCTGGGAGTGGAGGCAGTGCCAGGCACGAGGGGAGCCCCTGGGAAGTGGAGCGACTGACTGCAGGAAGAGGAGAGGCTATGAAGGAGAAGCTCTAGGGAACCTTGCAACGGTGATTAGGAAAGGCCATTGGGCTGAGGACACCACCCCGGGGGAGCAGACCTCGTGCGAGGCAGAGACGCCTGCAATGAAGAGTAGCCCGTGTAGACCCAACATTTCTGAGCACCAGAAAGCAGAGACGCTTGGCGGCCAGCTAACTGAGAGAGGAATCTGAAATTCATGTCTTGGTCTCCCAAGCAATGTGTGGGTTTTTTTCCATCCCAGGAGTTGATTGGTGAGACCAGAAACCTCCAACCTTCTTCCCTCTGCTCCACTCTTCTTTCTGCCCCCTTTTCTCCTTGCAGGGACAACACTGCACCACAAACCGGGTGGCATCATGGGCACCTTCCCTGGCCCCCGCAGCCTCTCCCACCTCAAATGATGCTGGCGTTGACCATTTAATCACAGATGGCTTTAGTGGCTGATGGGGGACGGCCTGGGACCCACGCAGGGTGGGGAGCTGGGAGCTGTGAGGGGAAGGAAAGGCAGCAAAGGGGATAAAGGGAAGGGGGCTACAGAGGCTGAGGAACAGGGCAAAGGGAGGCCTGGAAGGAGGAGAAAGAACAGCCAGAAAGAGCTGAAAGGGGAGCCTGTTTTCTTGCCAATGTTGCCTCTGATGAGAAGGAAACAGATGAAGGAATGAGGAGTTTGGGTACTGTAGAAAGTCGGTGTTTATGTCCGTGCAAGCCTTTTGCAGGCTGTAGGGGACGTCCCCAGTGCGCAGGTCCCCACATGCATGCCGCATTTCAGGCAGCCCAAGTCCTCCCCTCACTACTCTCTTCTGTAGGTGCACAGTCTGGATTATTATTACTATTTTTCTTACAATCATTACTAGTTGTAGTAATAGTACCCTATTAACATTATTATTATTATTATTATTATTATTATTATTATTATTATTATTATTATTTCCTGATTTTCCTAGGAATCTGGACCTTTGTCTTATATAAGCAAAAAAATCACTTTTAGTTTCTCTTAAAGACAGAAAACACCTTGCTTTTTCTCTTGAGGACGTCTGTGTGGTCCTCAGATACAATTAGTTCATCTCCTCGGCTAAGCCAATGTATTGATCCTTCCCCTGGGGTCTGACCCGTCCATGCCTTCTCTGTTTACAGAGTTATCTTTAGCATTCCTGCTTCCCCACCACTGCTCAGGAGCAGCAAACAGTTCAGATAAAATTGATCCGTCGGATACAAGGAAAGACGTCATGAAGAAACCCGGGGCACGAGGCCATTCGCAGTCTCTCTGCTGTCACGTAAGAAGGCTGAGGGTCAGTTCGGCATTAACTGGCTGCCGAGGTGGGTTCTCATAGCATCACTTGCTAAGTGGAAGCTGGGGTGTTATTACAATTATTGTCATCGTTGCTTTTGTGCAATGAGTTAATCAAACCCTAATTCCGCCTTTCTCCTTAAACACATACGCAGACAAATGATGCAGACCACCCAGCCTGACCTGTGCGGTACAGCCCAGAGCCTCTTAGCCTTACTTTGAACTTCAGTTCCATGGTTTTGCACAAGTGTCTGAAGTGGAACAGGAGTCTTCTCAGTATTTGTCAAGACATCCATCAGGGCTGCCTCCAGCTTTGCAAGGGCTAGTCAGAGCAAATTACTTCTTCTTGGGAACATACTGGATCCTCTCCATTTTTTAACCATAGGTAGTGTATTAAATTAACTACTTGCAGGTGCAGTCCCTGTTCCTTGTACCCCAGTCCTGCAGACCATGTTCAGAGAATTACAGGTTCACATGAGTCATACCAGAAACCCTCCACTTTTCTCAGGGAAGAGATGGGCTGCAATGTCAGGCTCCTACCCAGGCACCCTGCATGGTCTCCTGAAATGTCACTTTTTTTTCCCTGCAGAGTGGCCTAAACTCAACCAAAGCGGTGAGATGGTGGTGCATGACTTCCCTCTGCAAAGGGAGGGGAACATTTAACCTTCAGGCATCGCTGTGTTTAGCACGGCGCTGCCCAATTCCTGGCATGACTCCTTGGCCTGCCCTTCCCCAAGGTGTGTGGGATCATAACTCCAGCTCTGCAGCACTCAGAGGAGGCAGTGGGGACCGTGGGAGGTGGAAGGACCCACAGCGCACCCCAGATCATGGGCAGTGGCCTTGATCCCCTTTAAACACCTGAACCTGCCAGAACAGTGTAAACCTGTAAATTGGAAAACACTAAGTACAAAAGAAACCCCAACCAACCCAACCCAAACCTCATGTTTCGGCCACTCTAGGTGATGGTAGATTCAAGCATCATTAAGTGAGGACTCCATTTCCAGCAGCTGTGGACGACCATTTTACTCTCCAGGTCTGAATCAGCACAGGCACTCAAGCGGCACGCAGCTGCTGCAGGTAGGCTGGCAAGCTCGTCCGACTGACTTTTCTGAAAAAAATTAAATCTGTCTGAAGAAGTTGGAGTATAGGAATCTCTCCTTCATCCTAGTTCTTTGCGGTTTATATATGTCTCTTTTTGTCTACAGTAATTACTTTGTTTTCTATAGTGGCCTGTATCAGAGAAAACCTGTTTTCTAAGGTGTTGCCCTGGGTGGGAAAGTCTGTGAAAGGTGGTTGTGACTTCTCCCAAAGAAAGGCCAAAGCAGCTTAAAAAGTGGCTTGGTGGGGCCAAGCTGGCTTGGTATACTCCACAGCAACCTCCAGCTTATGAGTATTTTTGGAGCCTTGATAATGAAAAGTACAGGAGCACCATTACTGGGAGGAGTGGGGGGCAGTAAGGGTGATGCTCTGGCTCCAGTTAACTCAGTGATCTCTGTGTGTCATGATAAGGTGTGCAAACGAGACTGTAACAGTCCTCAGTCCAGGAGTGCTGTTCTCTCCAGCACCTCCCGCGCAGGGTAGTCCTTTTTCTGCATTGCCCCTGGTTGTCATCTGTACCTACCAGGGAAAAGCCATCAGTTTTGGAACTGTCTGTGGCAACGAAGGCACAGATACATGGAACTGTAACTCCCATCATCCAAAATCCTTTCCCATGAGTTTGGGGATTATTCCACAGCGCGTGGCCTGGGTGAAGCAGCTCTGCTCGTGCCACCACATGAACGCTCCTCTGCTCTGCCAGGGACAGGGACAGAGGATGGGCTTTTCCTACAGCTCCCTTGCAAGGACAGATTGCCATGTGCCTGAGAATGGGTACACAGACACTGCTAAACACCATCTGAGCTGGATTTGTAAATGGTACAGGAAGGTGCTGTGTTTTATTCCAGGGTGTTTAATGGATCTCCCTGGAGGGAAATCGATGCCAGCAATACGGGAACACTGGTCTGTTTTTTCGCTGCCTCTCAGCATGGATCAATCCCTGCAGGCTGCCGCCACCTCATTCACCATCCAGATGGCAATATCCAGTGCCTGCGGTTTTGAAGCACTTGTATAAAAGAGAGAAAAGCAGGCTCTTTCCAGCCATAAACAACATATCTATGTCTGCTCAGTAGCAACCATACACAAATAGCCTGGTGTGCCATCATCTAGCTCCCGCTCTTATGAAGTGTCTTCCTAGACCATCTTCAGAGGCACTACTTTATTTCTTCCGTTACACAGGAGAATGAATAGACACAGTCCTGTGTTTTGAAGGGCTTTTACACATCTTCTTGCATACAAATTGGTGTTTTTCTCTTTAAATCAGCAGACCTGAGAATGATGCAGATTGTTATGAGGATACATCAGGTTTTGGAAGGAGGGGGATGTTAAATGCTGAAGTTCTTGATTTTTAACCTTACTTAGTCCTAAAGACTCAAAACCCTGAGTTGTGTCTTTGCCTCATTTTGGTACAAACCATAAGTTTTCAGGCAAGGATGACTTTGGAAGTTTGAAAACTCTGTCAAGTCAGATTGGACAAATCTGTGCATAGCAACTACAATTCTTCACCTACTGAAAACATAGGAAAGCTTTTCTCACTTTCAGAAAGCTACGTAATAAAAATGTAACCACACTTGCTCACTGCTACAGGTCAACAGATAAGATTACATATCGCCCTTGTGATGTTTCTGAAACATCCTTTGATAGCCATATTCTTTAAATGACATTACTTGCACAAACCCAAGAAAATAATCAAAAATAGTAATATTTCTGATACTTTATGTCTTTATACTTTTGTGATAAAAAATAGCTGGCATTTTTGTAGTCATCAAAGTGCTTTACTGGGCTTAAATTATTCTGTATTAACATTCACAATCCAGAACTACCAAACTTCCCTCTAGTAGAAAACAAGAAATCTTTCTTTTTCAAAAATGAGTGAAAAAGATTCCTTTCCTTTCCATTACAAAGGTAGGTCCTATTCCTTTTTAAATTGAAGCTGGTGATATGTATTTACTTATTGCTGTAAGTTAACACCAATGTTGCAGTTTCCACACATTCTTTTGAACGCTGTCTGCATCCTTGTGGACAAGGAGCTTAAAACTTTGCTGGTTGCTATTGTGAATGATCTCTTGCATGAAGACCTCATCTTCCATTGCTTTCATGCTTGTGGTTATTAATATAAAATTATCATCAATGATATTTAGGTGTCATTTAACCAGCTGCTGTTCAGATACATAATAAGAGACATGCCCTGCCCATGTGCATTAGATAACCAAGATTACTCAGTAAATACAGTTCTCCTAAAGACTGTGCAAACAGTTCATGTTCCATGTTGCACTTCCCTAGTCCTTCCTTCTCCTTTTCTGGATTTATTGGTTCATTTAAACACCTTTCTAGGCAAATGTGACTGCCCCCACATTCTCCCAGCTTTCTTCACCACTGACTATCATGATGAACTGAGTTGATGCATCAAAGCAAATCCCAATCTGATAAGAAGTGGTAAGCAGGTTTTCTGCCTCTTTCATAGATGGCTTGATTCAACTGATAGAGCCTTAAATTATGATTGGCTCTGTTTCCCTGGCACGGTCATTTGGTTATAATATTTCTCTGGTGTTCTGTCAGCTTCACAGGCCTGCATAGTCAGAAGGCAGTGATAATAAAGACAGACAGTGATCTCTCTTGTCAAACTCAAACTTCCTTGAAAAGGCATGAACATGTGTTGAAAATAAGACTGCATCTAGTGGCACGTTATATCTGTTTCACCAAAGTATGTTAATTGGAAATGCACTGAATCAGACCTTTCCAGCTGAGATGACCTATCCATAGAGCAAGAGATGCTACATGACCTTTATGCAATCTCACTGTGCTGGTTCTAAAACATCCTTTGTTGACAAATTTAGATATGTGAACCAGAGTAGGTCCTTGCTAAAATGCTCCAGCCCTGAGGGCGGTCCCAGGTAAGTTTGAGCTACAAGCTGCAAGCCTCTACAAGTAATCAACCTGTGTTGAGAGCCAGCTGGATCACTGCAGATGTTAGTTGTGGTGGCAGACACTTGCCCAAAGGGAACTGGTTTGAAGTTACTCAGCTTTCATCAGATAGCAAAAATTATTCCTCTTGACTGACCACAGTTGCTTTGAACCGTGAGTGCCCAGTGAGAAATGGCTCTGGATTCCAGCGCCAGCTCTGTCCAACCTACCTAGCTCAGCCACTCCATTTAAAAGGGGCAAAGTCATCATGGTTTCTTCCTGGCATTGGATGATCAGTGCAGAAAAAAAGCCTTTCTCATTCTGCCTTCAGCATGCGTACTCTTGAGCTCAGCCAGACTCTTAGCACAGCACCACAGCCCACAGCCCTTGACAGAGAACTGCCTGCATCCAGGTCTGTAATAAACACCACGTCCTCATCTCTCAATGGATCACAATTGGAGGAGGCCTCTGAGATATCTTTGGCCAGTTTAAAAACAGTCCAGATTAATGCTCTTGGACCTGGACATGACTGTTGAGTTAGCCGAGGACATGAATCACTGATGTAACCTGACTGCTATCAAGGAGATGGGGATGTGTCCCCTGACTAGGATAAGCCAGGAAGAAAGCTCAGGCCACTGGAGATGAAATGAAATACCATTACTGCGCTGTCTTTTAGTGTGTGGTTGATGTATAACATTCTTTACTCATGCAATGTCTGCTTAAATGACTGCAGATAATATCAAGCCAGGTCACAGGGTGGGGTTGCTGCAGGCATTTTCCGGGAAGAGAACCTATGTCTTGCCTTCATCCTCTCTGAAGTTTGAAGGCAGCTATGGCCAGCCCTCTCCAGCTAAAAGACAGTGAAGATCTCCTGTGACAGAAACTCAGAGAAAATAACGTGTTCTGGGAAGATTCACTGGGTATTGATGGTATGGGATGGCGGACCTCCCATAGCTGCCTGAAAGCTGGACCTACCCTTGAAGATCTCCCCCAAGCACTCATCTGCCAGGGTATCTGATTTTTCTCTCTGAGGAACCTGGAGCTAGCTGAATTAGTTGCAACAGGCAGTGTAATAATGCAATATAATAGGCTGCATTCTTATTGTAAGCAACAACTTGATTTTGATGAAGAATAAGTTTTTAAATACGTTTCAGAGAAACATTGCAAGCTGGCCTTAGCATCTGTCAGCTCTGGTTGGGGTCAGAAGAGCACAAGTGTGTATGTTTATAGGTGTACCTGCCCCTGAGACCAGAAGCAGTAGTCTGAATAAACCTTAATTTCCTGCCATGGATGGTGATCAATGCTCGGATTAAACCCACTCAGAGCCACCTACTCATTCCCCAGGCTTTGTAAGAAAGAGGTTCCAACAGATGCTCTGAATGTCAGTTTAACAGGATGCCCACAATAGATTACATGAACCTCCGCTTGGTATTCCAGCTTTGTCCACCTCAAAACTGAACTCTTCTGTGGCAGAACTGAGAGGGTGATTGAGAAATGGAGGAAAACAGTGGTTGGACACTTGTAGGCAAACTCAGAGCGGTTCTTCCCATGGGTCTCCAGAATACCAGTTCTTGAACTTGGGGTTGAAGAGAGGAGAAGGCCTTCTGTGGGGGTCCCAGCATGTCAGATGGTGAAAGATGGAAGTGAAAAGTCTCCGGTGGTTGTCTTTGCCCTCTTCAGTTTTCTCTATGTTCCTCCTCATACACATGTATCCATAAAATTATTTTCTCTCCAGGAGCCGTATTAAGAAGACAGCGCTCATCTGGAGCCAGTGACACCCTTTGGTGACTCATTCCTTCTCTTGCCATCGGATCCAAGTGATCAATACATTCCTCAAAGGGTGAATCTCAGGTTGAAGTCCTGGCAGACACAAACGAGACTGGAAAGACAATTTGGAGCCAGGAGTGCAGGTTTCTGTGTGCACAGCAAGAAGCATGGGAGCAATGAAGACCCCTGCACACACCAACATGTCAGCATTTCCATACCTCCCATGGTGACACCAACACCTCCACATGAAGGATCCGTGTTCAAGGTGGTTTCTCCTGGACACCAGAGCTCTGACTCCCCCAGAGCCTGGGCTCTATCTTACAGCTCTGCAACAGATGTCTGCAAGCCCTGGAAGCCACCAAGTCCCCAGTGTGTCACAGACAGCCCTGGCTCAGCAGAGCCCAGGAGTCCAAACTGGCTTGCTGCCTGCAAGACAAGTTGGCAGCATCCCACAGTCACATCTGATGGACATGTGCCCACGCATCATTGAAGTGAGTGCATTTAGCAGAAGGTTCTGACTTCTGCAGATTGATGTTGAAGCCTGGAAACCTCTGTCATTGCAGGGCTCGCAGCCAGCCCTCACTCTGCCCTGTGCTCATGTTTGTGCTGGTGCTTGGTCATGTCAGCACTGTGTGATTGAAGAGCTTTCACCGAAGGAAGAATTAATGTCTGCTTCTTTCTTTCACACTTCTGTAGGACTCGGTCAGGCCTACCATCATGATTGATGGCGTGAGCAAAGCCTTGTTGGCGCCATCTCGAAGGCAGGTGCCTATTAATGAAATGAAAAGACAAGGATGAAGGTGTCTTGCAGGGCTCACAAGTCCCCTGTCACTGCTGGAAAGTCGAAGTGAGTGGCTTGTTCAGGGGGGTGTATTTGCTGACAAAAGTCTGTGCAAACAAGGACCTTGCGAGAAAGTACAGGGAACAGCTGCTCTGTATCTGGGAAAGGTAAATGCAGTTTGCAGAGCAAACTCACTCTAATTCAGGCAAATACTGTTACAAGCAGCGTAGCTGAAAAGAAAACACATTTACTGGGATGTTAACATGACTTGTATCAGGGAAATCAGGAGAATGCCCATGTCTGTAAGACTGCTGCCTGAAGCAAATCATTCCTGCTAAGAAAACCCTTTTGTGGGAAGCATCTTGCCTTGATCCTCGAAAGTTTGAGAGCAGGATTTGGCTTCCACAGGCCCGCTCCAAGCTCCAGCTCAGTGCTTTCATTTGCAAAAGGTGCTTCAGACTTGAGGTGCTGACTTGACCTGTGCCCAGAGCTGTGTTGCAGAGGTGGTGAGTGCGGAGCACTTATAGGGAATCAGCGCCTTTCAGGAGGCTGGTGCTGAGCATCCCCACACTGAGCATCCCAAATCACCGCCCCATCAAAATTTCACCCCATGTTTCTCCCTTCCCATCTCCAGGACCACTGCCACTGCCCTCAGCTCCCCAGAGGGAGAAGCTGGAGATTTCTTCAGGAGAGCAGGAAGAGCTGCAAAATTTGGGGACAGAGCCCCACCTCATGGACGCAACCTCCGACTCTGCTCAGCAGAAGCCTTTGTGGGGTGGCTTGTGACCCCCAGCACGACCTTGTGCCCCACATCATACCTGCTGCCACATGAACTGATCCAATAAAAGGTTTTTATCTCAGTATCAGTCACAGCACAATGTCCTCTCCGCAGACAGACAACACAGGCGGTGCCTGGGTCTTCCTCTCCCGTAGCTCAAGATAATCTGTGCAGCACATGGGAATGGAAGTCATATTGTGTTACTATTGACAAGAAAAAAAAAAAGGTTTTATTTGTTACAGCAGGTTTTTACCCACTTTGTTCATACATCTGTAGCAGCAGATCACTCTCCTCCTCCTCCTGGAACCCCCACCCCCGGAAGGTCCTGTGGCACCAAACAGAGCTGGGCAATGCCAGAGCAGAAGGGTAAGCTGCCTTGAAATCATTATCCAGTGGTGTCCGCAGAAAGCATCACCAGTCAGGAGCTCCTGCACCCGTGCAAGGAGATGCAGGACTGAATCTGCTCCATCAGATTAATTTGATTTCTGTTGACAGTTGCTTGTTCCTGTCAGGAAAAGAAAGTGAACTTGCCCCTTCCAAAGGGGACTTCTGATTTGGGAAATTAAGTCTAGGTCTGCAGTACAGGTCAGAAAAGCAGTACGTCATTTTTTCCAAACCCTGTTAGTCTGTCTAGAAAAAAATATAATTAACAGCGTGTTGCAGCCAATGTGTAACTGTGACTGCTACCCTCAACATGTGTGATCAGGGATCCTGGAGGGATTATTTAGCAGATATGTATTTCTGATAAAATATTATATATAAATATACATATATATAAAATCTTCGTTCTGTTTGATTGACATACAAAAACCCCTAGAAACATCAGTGATGTTCTTTGATCCACTTGATATAATCAGAGATGACCACATCTCACACTGCTTGGCTGATTTGCTTTCTTAAATTCAGATTTTTCTGTCCTGTATTTCAATGCCTACATTTCTGTAAACCACAAAGGTTTACGGAAGCCCATGATTTTGCACACCAGAGCAGAGAGCTCCACAGAAGCTGTGGGGAGCTCCTGCTCCCCAGGCTCCTGCTCAGCACACAAACCCCAAAGCAACAGCCAAAGCCACCAGTATATCCAACTGAGGTTGTTGCCTTTTCTTTAGACTGGAAGTTCCCAACACTTTGCTCAGGAATCGCTATTAGTTGGTAAAACATGAAGGCTGTTCCTCACCAGCACCAGACACTTGCGCAAGGCAGGAGGTGCTCAGCCAAAGCAGTTGCCTTCTGCCAGCCCAGAACAGCCGTGAAACCTTGACCAAGCCCAAATGACCTCATGATAAGCAGAGCAGGGTGTAAGCTTGACTATTTCTAAACCTCTTGCAGTAAAAATGCAGGCGCTGAGCAGCCTGTTTATGCCTGGGACTAATGTGACTCTTGGGAATGGGGTTTGTCAGGGATTGTGGAGTTTTGATTTTAAATGTTTTATGGAAAGCCTGAGCAAACACCATTAGCCAGCTCAGTGCTTATTAATAATTAAGCTGGATAGCACCAAGCTGCTTTCAATTGATTTTTCAGAGGTGAGAAAACAAGGTGGAAGTTTAATTTCCATGAGACGCATGTAAAGAAGAGCTGTCACGCTGAGGAGCACACAGGGCTGCAGAGGGTGATACTCTGCTGGGGACACCCCCATCCCTGCTGCCCCCATGGGTTGGGGGGTGATGGGAGGAGACCAGGTCCCCCAGGTTGCCAGCACCCTGCTTGGGGCTGCTGTCCCGATGTCCAGCAGAGCTGACAGCATCACCTCCTCCCTTTCCGGCTCATCCCTTGCACAGGTGCCAACAGTAGAGGCAGAGGTTTGTGTGCTCTCCCCACATCCAACATGTGTCAAAGGAGTTTTCCCCACTCAGGATGTCCTGGGTTCGCTTGGGTGTGCCGTCAGAGGGTGTACAAGGGACTTCCTGGGGCCACCATGCATGGCCACCACAGCTGGGCACCCTCTGAACATCCCTGCACCATCCATGGGCTGGTTTGGAAGTAAACCTTCCTCTCAAGCCTCCCTGCCTGGCCTTGGCTCCTGCCTGCGTTGGGAAGGTGGATTTTTGGGCAGCTGAGGGGGGAAATGCGTACACGCTTGGTGCCTGGTGCACGGGTGACATCTACTGACCATGCCTTCACTTTCATTTTATGCTTTTACGACTCAATAAAACCCTGCCAAGAGAGTGGCACTTGCGATTGTGTGCTGTTATAACTGCTTGTTTACCTGTCCCAGGGTGAGAGCCAATAAATTATTTTTATAACTACTTGAAGGCCGTGTGCCCCACATCAGGGCCCTTCTCTAGGTTTTGACAAAAAGCCAAGATTTGGTTTTCAAATGGAGCAGGGCAAAGCTGCAGGAAATCTGTAAACATGAATGCTGGCCACTCCCCTGTAATTTATTCCCCTATAATTTATTCCCCTGAGATTTATTCCCCTGTAATTAAGATTAGGTTTTGGATCTGTTTCTTTAGTGGGAAGTTCACCTGTCCAGAGCAACTAAACACATGAAAAAAAAACCAAAACAGTGAAGTTTTCTTTACAGAAAAACGCTGCTGCTGCTCCTAGGATTTATTTTTAAATGGCAAACTAATGATCACGCCTGTAATGTTTTTTACCTTTTGCAGTGTAGAAGGTAATATAAAAAGAAACTCAAATACCTAACTGCTTTCAAAAAAACCCCATAATAATAATTAATCCAACAAATAATAAGCAAAAGGAAAATACCTAGGTCCTTTTTAAAGCAATAGTTACAGGCTGGTGGCTTCTGGTGTGATGCAATATTATAGTCCCTGTAGTTAAGCTGCAGGTAATAACCCTTGGATCCATTCTTAACAAAGCGCCCTTGCTGGATACAAGTCGCTGCGTGCTGGCCGTAGGCACAGACCGGCCAGAGGGCTGTAACTGGAGCTGTATTGCTCCGTGTCTTGGTTCTTGCATGAGACACTGAAGCTTGCTTTGCTTATTTGCAAGTTCTTAATGCATGCAACGGCAAAGAAAAAATAAATTGTAAACACAGTACTCAAAGGCTCAAATTCAAAGATGAAGGGAAAGTAAACCACACTTGTTCTTTCAAATATTGTGATTTTAAGGCCTTTTTTTTTTGTTTTGACACCTGGCATTCACACAGTATAGTAACACTCACAGCTACTGCAATAGCTGCCATGCTATAAATGTTAATTCAGCTCATCCTCTTTTCCTGCATTATCTCTTCACACCTATTGTCAGCTCCTAAAACACAAGACTGGGACAGGAGGAGTCCTACTGGAGCACCAGCAAGAATAACGTGCTGAGCTGTGATACAGGTGAAAAAGTGAGCTGAGGATGGGACATGGTGCAGGCTGAGGGTAGGCAGCTTCAAAAGCAGCCCTAAACATGGGGGTAGACAGATTCTGTGATACCACCTCTTTTTCACTGTTGGCCATCCCCAAAAGATGAGCGCTCATCAATTACTCTGAATTTCTTACCATCTCTTCCCAAGAGTGTGACTTTCCATTTGATACAGTTGACCCTCATCTCACTGCTGCTGTTCCAGTCTCCAAGGCCACCAGTTCTTCCCCTGCAATGCCCCAATCCTCCTATGTACTGATCAAGCATCTCCAGATACCATCCCAAGGTCCTGTTATCTGCCTTGACTGCCAAGGAAATTCTGTCCAAGGCCAGTTCTTGAACAATGCTGCAAGTTGTCTGCTGCCACCCCAGAGCCTGACCTTATGTATGTGCCATGCTGGATTCCATTTTCTACAACCTGCCTAATAATTTCTCCTAAGGCATCCAATTAGATGCTTTTCAGATACCCACAGAGATTAAATACTGCTTTTTCTCTATGGAAAAAGGTTGCAGGTTTACCTGATGTGACCTATCTTTTCTAGATTCATGTTCTTTTTCATTCCTGTTTTATGTCCACTTCCTTAGCTTTCATTTTTCAGCCATTCATGGGCATGCAACCTAATGGGCCCATAGCTTCTCCAGTCTCCCACATCCTTCTAAGTAACCTCAGCTCAGCCCTCCTTGATCATATCTTCTGCAGATTTATAGGTTTCCATTGCTGCTGCTACGCCCAATTAAATTGCTTTTACTACTTCTTTTATATTTTTCCTAATCTAAATCTCTCCAGATTATTTCCATCTGATCTCCAAGAAAGTCTCCCTATGCTCCAAAGCAGAGGGTTGGTTCATCTATGAATCACTCGCTACTCCCCCATAGCTAACAGTCACTGCTAAAATCTGGAACACTCTAAGCAAGCACAGTGTATTTTACATGTGACACAAATGAGTAATGTTATGCTTCATCTTGTCAGTTATAGAATAAACTCCTTCTGGAGATATAAGAATGGAAATCATGCAGAAAATTATTTGTTGAGACCGTCAACCATGCAGAAGAGTGGTTAGCAGCTTTAATGTCTGATCTCAAATGCTAGGCTGGCTGAAATGTAATGCAGCTTATTT
Source organism: Tetrax tetrax (assembly GCA_009806455.1). NCBI lineage: Eukaryota > Metazoa > Chordata > Aves > Otidiformes > Otididae > Tetrax > Tetrax tetrax. The sequence goes on from WHYT01017828.1 coordinate 130,825, forward strand.
TGTGCTGCTCTTTTGGATAAGATTCTATAAGGAAAGCTCTTCCATTTTAAGGTCCTGTATTTCTTTCTTTTTTTTTTTTTTTTCTTACAACACGATTTAACTCAGATGTCCTTTGGCAAAATTCTCACTTCTCCCATGAGATGTTCTGCTTACCTACGTGTAGGTGACATCTTGCAGCCCAGAGTCAGTTTAATGTTGCCTTATAGTTATTGCTTTTGAAGTCCTTTGGAATTTACAGCTGCATAAATGTCAGTGGTATTTTGTAAAAAAAAAATACCAGTTTTGTGAAAATCTGGGAAACATGCCCAGCTATGATACCGCCAGGAATTGGGATGTAAGTACAACGTGTCTGCTTTGGCTAAGGAAGAGATTAGAGTGAGTTGCTTTGATTGATAGATCTTAATCATCATGACACAGGGTTCCCCTGCTCGGCCCGGCTCTGCTCAGTAAATGCCATTATTTCGGATGCCACGAGATGGTGCCAGCAGCCAGGGGAAACAAGGAAACAAGGGCAGGGCCGTCCCAGGGAAACCGGCCTGGTGTGAGGTTGGGAAGGTTGGTTAAACTCGGCTCTCGGCATCTTTTCTCTGTTTCTAGTAAAGGACTTCAATCCCGATCTCTTCCAACTGCTCTTAAGACGTTTTTCGTGTTTCTGCACCGCACTTCAATAGTCTATTTTAGGATTCAGCTCAGGATGCTGTAAGGCAGTTGGCATTCCCTCAAAAATTTCGTTTTTATAAAAAGACAAGCACTTCTGTTGTTTCCCCTAGTTCCTAACAACTGTTTAAAATCAAGTGATGTGGAAAATCTAGTGATCTCCATGTCTTAATCCTTCATGCCTCATTTATTTTGGATTAATGTTTGGCTGTAACTATTTTTGTTACTTAGTCATTGCAAAATCAAACCAAATTCCAGCGTTTTTTTTTTAAGAAACCAGTTATTCTAAATTCTGCATTATCATGGTGGGCTTCTGGAGGGAAAATGTTGGGACCCTCCTGACAAGGTGGAACTTTCTGCTGAGCAGGTATTAAGCTCGCATCCCAGTAAACTGCTGTCCAGATATTCCCCATCTTTGAGACCGGATGTAAAATTAAGTCCTGCTTGAAAACTCATCTACACTTTTGTAGGGAAGCCTGGAGGTCCATGAGGGGAGAGGAGCTGTAGCTTTGCTCCTGCGATGGGGTGGAAACAGCCTTTGCTCATGTGGGCTGAAAAGACAGGAGCATTGCTGTGGATCGAGGGAAGGGACTAAACCCTCTAATCAGCACTTGTTAGACCACATCTACATATTGCATCCAGTTTGGGGTTCCCCAGCACAGGAAAGATGTTGACCAGCCAGAACAAGTTCAGCAGAGGCCACCAAGTCATGTTTCTGGAGGTAGGTAGGATGAATTATCTCTGAAGTGCCTTCCCCTCTCCATTGATTACAGAGGGAACCTAAATGCCTAAAGTTAGGTGATACAAATACAGTGTGAAGTGAATTGCTAAAGGTCATAGGAAGATCTGGGCAACCAGGATGGAAAGCCTAAGTTTCTTGAGTGTTTAGCAGTTATTCTAGCAACTAACTTGGACTTTATTTTAAGCTTGCCCCTGTGAGGGACCAGTTTGCCAGGCCTTTTCCGTTGGCTTCCACACATGCAAAAGTTAACCTTTACTGAAGTTTTCATTACAGGTTACTCACTTAATGCCTGTAACACCCCCGTATCTACACCACCTTCTTTCAAGACATCCAGGCATCATTTCAACAGTAACTTTTGCACTGACTCTAGAAGAATAAGTTAATGTCCTCAGTAGGGTCAGCTTTTACAGGAAACAGACTCCGTAGACCAGTCATATCCTGTAGACTTATGTGTAGTACTGAAAACGAAATGGAGGTGATCAGCAGCTCCTGGTCTGTGATTTGCATTTGTGTGTCTTGCTGATTGATGCTGTGGTGCTGAGGTAGCTGTGGAAGTCAATATTTCCTGCTTCCAGTGTTCAACCCCCTAATCCACGCTCATTTTCAAAGATGGAAGCTGAAGATGCTTGGCAGTGCAGGAAATTAGGCCTCTTGTGCAAGTCTATAAATACAGCTGTAGATACCAAGCTGAAGTAGAGAACAAAACAGATACAGCTGTCTCTAACATAGCTGCTGTCTTATAGACTCCTGAAAGTATCATTACACACAGCTCTTGTTGGCCATGATTTAAATGGTTAACAACTGTAGAAGGAAAAAAACACCCTGGTATCTTCCTCACTGTGTCTGCAAGCCATGGGAAGGGAGAATAAAGATTTTAAATATTATTTTTATCTCAAAGACACTAAATATGCAGGGAGATTTTAGCTTTCTTTAAAGAAGCCAGTATTCTGGTTAAAAAGCTGTTTGCATTATGTAGTCACCTCAAGATGATTTCAAAATTTTAAAATAATATAAAGAAATTATACTTTTTTTTTTCTTTTATTCTGCTTAATTTGCTGTCCCTGCAGTAGCTCTGTACCAACAGAACATGCAGTCTCCGTGCATGCAGTCTGCTCCCGGAGCAGTGACTTCTAGGCACAGCTATTTAAGAACTCCGTGTGCGAGACTCTGCTACAGGTTATATTTGATATCAGAAGAGGTGCCTTGGAGTCTGTGACCTTTAGTGCAATAAAACAGTGCGATAATAAGGATCAAAATTTAAATCCTCAGGACTCACAACCAGGGTGGCTGGTGCTGGGCCCTTGGAGAAAAGGTACCTCTGGAGCTGTCTGTCATAGCTTTCTTGATATGCCACATTAGCATCTTGCCATGCTGATCCCACTGAAATGTCACAGCCCATTTCTTTCAGTCCAAGCATCCAGTGCCAACGCTAGTGGCACCGGGTTGCGTTAGCGCTGAAAGATTTTCCATGCGTTGGCCTAAAGGCAGAAGACAAATAGGGGTGCTCTCTGCTCCAGCTCAGGCAGTCAGAGTGGCCTTTCAGAGCAGTCACACGCAGATGTATTGCAGATTTTGAACACCATAATCTGGGGGAAGTTTTGTGCTTGTGTTGCAGAGAAGCAGGCTCTTCTCCAAGAGGGAGCTCTCTGGGAAGTACCGTCACCTTCTTCACAGAGTGTAGGACTTGTTTCTCAGACCTTGCCTCTAGCATAATACTTGTATGTGTAGTTGCGTGCATCAGTGTTTGTCTGAAACAGGGCTTCCCAACACGCTCACCTCCAGAGGAAACGAGAGAGACGTGCCCCAGAAGACAGATACACGGCTGAGCACAGTCCTCACTCGTGGTCAACGCTACTGCACAAGAATGGTGTAAGAATCCACATAGAAAAGAGTAAAACTTTTCCAACTTTTACATTAACCTCGTTTTTCTGGAGAAACAAAAAAAAAAGGAATAATAATTTTAAAAAAGGATGCTTTAGAAGCAGTTAAGACGTGCATAAACCAATGGCCAGATTGTCTCTGTAAAGCTTGGTCTACAGTTTTCAATACAGGGCAATAAAACCTCCAGGGAAAGTGGAGCTCAGTGTCCTTCAGCAAAAAAACAAACAAAACCTCCCTGAATTATTTTAGAAACCTGAATAGCACTGCATAAATATATTTTCCTCCTCCAAAAGGCAGATCATGGCAGCCTTAATTATCAGAGGCCAGAATGGAAACAACACAAAAATAAATCCTTTCAAAGTTTGCTCTCATTACCACATTTGGCATATTTAAACATAAACACCATCTGTGTTTATCGTGAAACAGGGCGATAAATGCCGTCCGATCTCACAGAGACACCAGTGTTTATGGAGTGTTACAGTAAGGGGCACATGCAATGCTTCCCCAGAAACTGAGCTCCCCTGAAATTATTTGCTCAGCCACAGCTGCTTATGTAGACGGGAGGCACTTCTGCCAAGAGAAGTATTGCCATGGAGGAAAAACAAAGCCTCAATCCTTGCTCTCTTCTAACAAACCCAAGGAGGCAAACAGTGGAGAAAGTTACTCACAGCAATGAATCAAGACGTAAAATACACGTTGGGTTTCTAACATTTTAACTCCCACCAGGGGAGGAGGAGCATCTGCGGAGCACAGGGGTCACCCTGCTGCTCTGCACCCTCACTGGCAGAGCAGAGACCTGCTGCCCCTCTGCCCTTGCAGCAGGTTGGGGATGCTGGGAGGGGACCACACGCATGGGCTGGGCTGGGCTCTCTCCTCAGCCTTGCACACTGGCTCCCAGGTAGGGACAGCATGGTCCGTGCCCAGAAAGGGCATCATGTCCCTGCAGCAGTCCCTCTTGCCCAGTGCTGGTGCAACATCCCCAAAAGATACAAGGGGCTTTTGTAGGCAAATGGGAGTTAATGGTGCCAGTGGGAATGATTCCTCTGCAGCTGCTGCAGGAGCTTGCTCAGCCAGCACATGTGCCTGTGGGTCTGAGCCCTGGACAATGTTTATTTGGGCTCCCCATGACCCTACAGCAAAGGCTACTTCCGTGTGGAAACAAAAGCAGCATTAAAAGACAAGAATGGGAGCAGAAGTAGGATATGCCCTGCCTAAAGCTGGGATGCACTGTTGCCAAGGGATGATGGCTTCACCACAAACTCTTCTAGACACCATTGTCTAACTCAACACAGGCATTCTGAGTCCTCCAACTAGGACCAAATTGTCCTAGTTGGAGGATCTGGATCCAGGGGCCTATCAACAGCAACGTGTTCTCTGTGAAAGCAAAGCCATCAGCTATCTGAAACACAAAGCCACAGGTAAGGCAGGCCCGGCCCACCTTCGCTGCAGGCTGTGATGGCACAGACAAACTACAAGGTCTTTGATTCTCCCTTGATGACACACAAGATTTAGGCAGACTGCTTATCTTAAAATCTCAGTGTGTAGTTTGCTTCACCATGCGAAAGAGCTGTGTGAATAATTTTGTGAAATGTCAACTATTTTTAGATCATAGAAGTAATTATGTGAAGATACAACAAGTTCTTTGACACTGAATGTTTTTTTGGTTTTTTTTAAATGTAGACATCCAAAATGTGTTACGTCACCTAAACCTGAACAGCCTGGAACAGCATCTGATCTTCATTACTGGCAACATCAGTTGCCCAAAACCAGTGAAGGTGAAGTAGATTGATACTGGTGTCATTCACATCATATAATCTGGCTCATTATCTCCCTTCTAGTAGAGGTGGCATTGAGTGATCTGATGTGTAATAGAAATACATTGAACCATGCAAGGACATTTCAATTAAAATTAAAACAAATGAAAAATCTACAGCATTAGTGTTAATTTGTTCAATTTCAGCCTGATGACTTTATGAGAAGCAGAACTGCAGAAGTCAGCAAAACAGTAGACAGCAGTTTCACAGTATAAACTCTCTCATCAATAATATGTTCCTAGCGTTTAATCTGAATTTTTCTTTCCTTAATTTCCTCTCATTTACCCTAATTATGCTGTCAGCGTGTTTGCCTAAGCAATTTTTCTCTATCAACTATGTTTACTCTCCCCAGATACCTACAGACTATTTTCACATCTGTCCACACACTGTGTTGTATTTTAGACAAACCCTGTTTAGCTTTATGATTTTCCCTTGTAAGTTGATCACTCTGGTCTTCTGACATTGTGGCTTTACTCTGGACTCTGTGATCCCACCAAGAAGGTGGTCTTGGGGCTCAGTGTACACTCCCAGGAGCTGTGAAGACAGCAACGATGACCTGCATGGTAAGCAACCTGGCTCACAGCCAGAGGAGCAATTTTCAACCCGTGCTTAACTTTAAGCACACGAGTAATCCTCCTTGCTTTGCTGAGATTACACATGCCCCTAAAATAAAACTTTGCTCAGCTGCTGTGCTGGAGCAGGACCAGAGGGCTCTGTCTAATCTGTCTATTCAAGCCCATTAAAAAAAAGGACTGTTCATTCTTTTTTCTGCAACTTAATGCAGGTGTGTGAATGGAGTTCAGGGTGTGTTTTGTGGTAAATATTTGTCTCACTTGCTGCCCGCTGTCACTCCAGTGTCTCCAGATGTGCTCTCGTATCTGCGCTTCTCCTCCCTACAAACGTTTGAGGCTTATTTAACTTTCCAGAATGAGCTCGTGTTCCCCCAAGCCAAGTCACATTCTTGTCTGGCATAAAAAGAGCACCTGGACAAGCGGAGGGATGAAGATAGCAGTGGCAATGGATTTACTCTGAGAAAATATGACTTATGGTGGAAATATAGGTGAAGTGGCTAGCAGGCAGTGTCAGAATGGTTTCCAGGGCGAGGTGATTGCTGGATCACTGGGTTATTTTATGCCAACTCCAAGACTTTTTCCAGTGGCTGAGGTAGCCCTAATGTACATCTCCCATAGAGTTTCCTCAGTATCTGTGAAGACATTGGTCCTTCTCTCCTGCTTCTCCCACATTCACAGGGTTGCTTTTTCTCCTATACTTAGGCATTTGTTTTTGTGAAACTTGTGAAAACTGAGCTCTGGGACACATTGGCTAGTGTCAATCACAGTTTGGTAGTGCTGTAATTAGGAGAAACACCTGCACTGTTCAGGCACCTCTACTGCCTGAACCATGGTATCATGAGAGCCTTGTTTCTGTAGCAAACTAGGCTGAAAAGAGACTTGCTTGAGGAAACAAGGAGTTATCGCAGATAATTGATGAGTTACGAAGACTTATACTGTACTAGTCGCATTTTCATTCCTTTTAAGTGAACAACTGACAAAATCAGGGACATTTGCGGTGCTGAGTGCCCTTAAAGACTGATCTGCTTTATTTAGGTGTTCAAGCATGGACTGAGGAGTGTACTGCTAGATCTGTAGCTTGGCTCATGTTTTCTGATGAAACATAGCCTACAACAAAGAGCTGAGACTCTTCACGTCTGGTTGTACAGCTCGGTAAGGCAGAGTGACGTTGGCAACTGCTTCACATAGCACAAGCTTGAAGATGTGACATCTGTGGTGTGAGGGAAAAATGATATCAGTGTGTTTGAACTCCAGGAGACCACATGAGTAGTTGCAATGCTCACCACAGGCTTCATTTACACTAGTCGGATAGTGAAGCAGCCACAAGCATGCATCACAGAGCAGGAAGATGCATGGGGGAAGAGTGAAGGACACCCAGTGATCCTACGGTGAAAAATGGTGTGTGCTGGTGGAGCTGCCATCCCACCCTAGCTGCAGATGGCACGTGGACTCACCAAACCAGAGCAGCCATAGCTCTGTGCATGGTGGAGAGACTAAGCAAGGCTTGCTGCTGGCAGCACTGGTGGAGGGGCTTACTGAGATCCTTGAAACATTCATACACTGCAGAAGAGCAGCCTCACCTTCAAGGTGATGGGAGATCTAGGCTCTCCCCTCTGTCAGGCTTATTTTATCATGAGTGGAGATCTCACAAGTCTTGTGTTATTGAGACCAAGAGGCCAAAGAAGATTTCTTCGGGATGCTTGATTGCTCCTTTTGATTCTTCTGCACCAGAACAGATTGTCTCTGCTTGTCCTAAGAGCAACCAGGTGTGAGGGGAGCGCAGAAGGATGGACCCCATTGACTGCAACTGTATGTGTGAAGTGAACATGTCCATGGTATCTTCTCTAGCCTGTGAGTGCAAGTGGCACAGCATGGCTTGCATTTGCTTAGCTAACCTGCCTTCACCTACAGCTAAGGTATCGATCCATACATTCCATTGAGGCTATATGTAGATTGGATCTACTGGGAGCTGAACTGTGCCCAGGCATTTGCTGCAGAGACGGGTAACTGCCAGGGCCCAAAACCATCCCAGGCAGTGTGCTGCTAAGTATCCCACCAGGACAGCTGCAGGCCGGTGGTCAAAGCCCATGTCCTGTTCCTTTCTAGTTTACTTACACAGGTGCAGCCAGAGACCAAAAGGAGGCCCATTAGAAGATGGGCTGTGCTGGAAATTGGCTGATGAAGAGCAGGGCAAAGACAGTCTCTGGCAGAGGTGACAGCATTAGAGCTAAGCCGTAGCTGGAGTAACAAGCAAAGCCACCATCCCATCCATTTCAGCTGAGCTGCAGAAAGGCGAGCCCTGATCCCTGTACAGCGAGCAGGAGGTGTCAGGCTGGGAGGACCAGGTAGGGCAGAGGGGAAACAACTGCGCACACTGGGCTGGATGGACCCACCATGCACATGGAGGGGTGGGTGGACCATTTCTTTAAGAAAAATCATCCTCTGTCTCAGAGCTCAGACTCTTAAATCTCCTGTGAAGCGAGCTGCCCTCTTTCAGTACTGCACATACCTTTCATATTTCTTTCCCTCAAAGAAGTGTTTTGTGATGATGAACGAATTATGAAGGTCACCTTTTGGGTCTTCAGCACTCGCTGAACTCCAAAGAAAACAAAATCCGGAAGAGCTCCAGCTAAAAGTGTCATAGCAAATGCATCCACTTTATTTTATTTATGATTATGCTCACAATGGATTTATCAAGTACATTTTTAAAATAAACAGAACTTGAGACTGCTTGTGAAATGCTGGGGCTTTCTGTCTTAAAACATCTGCTGCCTATTTGCCTATTTCTTAAGGATCATTTAGGTAACACTAGAGCACATCCAGATACGTATCTATTTCCTGGAAATTGCTTAAACATTCTTCAAAAATGTAGAAATCTGTGCCTTTACCACCCAAGGAAAACCCAAGATTAAAACAGATGAGGCTGTGTAACTGCTACTGAGAGAAATTCAATAAATCTACCCTGCACATGAACTGTGTTGGTATGTGAGACTGGAAAGCTTTCTGGCAGGAGACAGAGAAGTTGACTGTAAGTCTGTATAACTCTAATAATGCATGATCTTGCATAAAGCAACCCAGCTATTTCAGCAGTGTGCCTGTGCCTATTGAATAAACAACTAGACTCACATCTTCTTCCTCAACTGAGGATGCTCTGGACCAGAATTTCCGTGTCTGTTCCATTAGATGGCTAATAAATTATATTCTTGGGGAATCTTCTATGTGGCAAGTATGAAGAGACGCTAGGAACATCTGCAGGATAACTCCTCCATGAGATGTGATCCTTGTCAAATATCTCCATGATGTTTGATGTCTCACCTCCTCTCTTGCAGTAAGAGTCCAACTGCACTCTGACATCCAGTGATTTCCTATGGACAGTGTTAGACCTCTTCCAGTCTGGCTTCTTTCTGACTTTCATTTTCATAGCCATCTTCTTCCCACTTGAAAGGAAGTCAGGGAACAAAATCAGATTCAGCCTTCAAGGTTCAGCTGCTGAAGAGTGCTCCTGAAGAGTGGTCCATAACATATATTGCTGCTTCCTTCCTTCCCTGTTCCTCAGCCCATCACAGCCCTGATGTCCCTCTGAATAATGGCATACCTTGCCCCAGTTTGCTTCAGCCACACTGAACTGACTTGAAGGATGCAGCTGAGGTCATAAGTCACTTTGAACCGTTGCTAAGCTGCTGTCATGTGGGATGAAAATACTCCATTCATTTATGGTGCCTATTACTGTTCTTTTCTAGAAGGAAACAAAAGTCCAGTGGCTCCAAGTGTATGCTGGAAACATGGCTAGACTTCACGAGTACCTGCCTTTAGCATCTGTTATGGATAGCATGATATAACCCAAGGCCTGTATCTGTTTTGCTGATTGTTGGTCTCTCCAACAGACGAGCAGAATACTTACAAGCTTGCAAGTTTCTAGGCTACGAGCCCTAGACTACTATTTCCCTCTCACAGAACTAACACATGTCATTGGAGACTAATCTCATTCTAGATCTGGGGAAAAGAAGAGAAGAAACAAGTACCAGAGTTGTAATGTAATGCAGTGCATCAACTCTGTCGTGCAAGACAGGCTTGAGAAACACACGTAAGGACTTTGATAAGACCACAATGGAAAATTCTTACCAACCACCCTTTCTGGTCTTAAGTGCTAGCCATGTGATCCCAGCAATGAACCACCACCGCGACTTTAAACTACCTTCAGAGCCCACAGATCATCTTCATGGCAGAATGGCAAGTTGGTACTGAGCTGCTTACATCTATGCCCACAACTGGGCTCGTGAGTGGTCCCAGAGGACTTACTTTCTGGGGTCTTTGCATAGGACCCTTCCAGCTTTGCACTTGAAGGTTTTTCAGAGCATGATATGTGTGCAAAGGCTAAACTGATAGCCAGAAAGATTTATGCATATCCAGGGAAATAAAAAACACTATCACAACACCTTAAGGATCATCTTAATTATTTACAAATGCAGAAATTCAAAGCACCTAGAGTCTAAAGTGCCTCTTTGTACTTAGCAATTTTGATCTCAGGTCCCATGCTCTCTTGTCCTTATCCTGCACTTAGCCAATTAATTAAGACAGACACATCAGATTTCTTCCTTGCCATGTCAAAAGAAAAAGCTGTATGTCAGTCTCTTACTCCTGCAGATGAATCATTTGTTACTCAAGCAGCCAGCTGGACACATATGTAAGCTTGAAACATCTGGTTTTACACTGGTGATTGACAGCATATACATTTCTTCCTTACTAACATTGTCTGCATAGTCTTCAAATCAGCTGCATCTGCCAAGATACTGTGCACTGCATGTCCTCCTTGCTGCTGAACAGTGTCAAAGCGTAGGCACCTCAACTCTGGTCATCACTTCAAACACTTCATAGCCTGGGAACATCTGCAGCGACTTGCACATGCCTCTTGAAGAGCATCAGTCTGGTCCTGTGTTGTTTGGATTTGTTATCAACGAAAATGCACTGAAATTTCTTTTCTTTAGTTCTCATGTGGCTGACAGGGAGGCTGAATCTGGTTATGACAGCATGTTTGACTGCTAGTATTAAATGCAATACCTCCAGGCCCTGATGTGTTGCTCCTTGTGCTATTTAGGAAGGTTATTAAACTATCCACCCAAACATCTGAGGAATATTCTTAATTCTAGGAAAAGAAGGGGGTCTGTCTCATGCAGGCATAAATTAGCCATTCCTGTTCCATCACTACAGAGGGCATGGCAGAAGGAAGGGGAAATCTGGCAAGAGAATTGCCTTCCTTGGCTTGCTGTGGGCACAAAGACAGTGTGATCCAGGATATGTCACTTGGAGAAAGTGCTCCTGGCCAGAGCCTTGGAAAGAGAGACAAAGGTCCTTCCTTAGATTAATCTTGTCTTAGTATACATGAGAGGGGCCCTAAAGCAATTCTCATGTGCACTGCAGGCTAGCAGGTAAGAGGGGTTGCTCTGTCATCCAGGAGTTATTAGAAGAGAGAAAATTTTCTTGTTTGGGGAACTTATCAGTCTCCCAGGTAGGAGACTCATGTTTTCCTGCCTGCTGATATGGCTTCTGTCTCATCTGTGCAGAGAAAATATTAGCCCCCTCATGGGCATATGTTTGTGATCGAGGTTGCAGTTAAGAACAGAACTGAAGCTGGGATGTCAGAGTCTTGGCATCTCTCGGATATAGAGCAATGGGTTTTCTGCTGCTGCATGGACCAGCACAAGCTGAGCAATGCTCCCCTTCTCAGGCAGTGTTTAGCCCGTGGCCTCGCTCGCTGGGCTGACAGCGCCACAACGGCACCTCCATGGCATGCGCCTATGACAAAGTGCGCATAGCGTTGGGGATAGCTAGCCAGGTGAGAAAGCAGGCTCGGCACAATGGCTGACCTTGTCAAAAAAGACCCTCAAACAAATCCTCAGATGAAGAGTAAATATAATCTCTTGATAACAAAATCTCACAGGAATTAGTCAGATTCATCTGGATTTATGGGGCAGGAAGCATTTGCTCTGTTCTGATTCAGTTAAATAATGATCTGTACCAGCTGCTGTAAACTGGGTGAGTTCACTTCTTTGATTCAGTTATGCCTACGCACTTTGGAGTCAGCATCCTTCTCCTGTGCAGAGCTATCTTCAGAAAGTTTCTCATGCCCATGGGGCTGGGGGAGCTTGCCTGCTGGCAGGGGTGGCTGCACTGCCCCACAGCCCACTGTTCATGTGGGCACTGCCTCCCACCCTGCCCGTCGTGCATGGATGAAACACAATATACCCAGAGGCAAGAGCCATAGCTCGCAAATTAAGTCTCCCTTAAAATCTTGTCTTTGCTCTGATGGCTTCAAAACTCTGGGCAATATTTGAGCTGCTGACGTGCTGCATTACCACCTCCTGTGTATTCAAGGTTGTCCCAGTGTCTCTCTGCCATAGTTTAGCCCCACTTGGGCCTAGACTCTGCAGTCCCTTGCTCACTTTCCTCATCCTCCAAGGGAACAGGGAAAGATAATATAACAAAAAATGGCTCAAGGTTTGAGATAAGGACAGGGAGAGATTCTTAAAGTTATCATTACAGGCGAAACAGACTTGACTTGGGGAAAACAATTTGTTTACTGTTAAAACCAAAGCAGGATAATGAGAAAGAGAGCAAGACAACTTCCCCTGACCCCTCCGTCTTTCTGGGCTTAACTTTATGTTCAATTATCTCTACCATCTTTCCGCATCTTATGGTCTGTTCATCACTTGTCGCTTTACATTGCTGCTTCCTCATCAGGGGAAGAACTCCTCACATTCCTCCCATGTTCCACCGTGGGATCCCTCCCACGGGCCACAGTCCTTCATGAACTGCTCCGGTGTGGGTTGTTTTTCCACAAGGTGCAGTTCCTCTGGAACGGCTGCCCCAGCGGGCCCTCCACAGGCCACAGCCTCCTTCAGGCATCCACCTGCCCCAGCATAGGGTCCTCCATGGGCTGCAGGTGGATCTCTGCTCCTCCATGGTCATCACCAGAGGCTGCACGGGAATGTTGGCGGGGAGCCACATTACTCCTCCCAGCGGGAGGCCAGAGGGTGAGGGCCGGAAGGCCGACAAGGCTCGTGCCTCCCCCTCTCTGCCCGGGCTCCAGCTTCTTCATATCTTCTTCTTTTTTTTTTTTTATTTTTCCCCTTCTTAAATATATTATTGCAAAGGCATTAGCAGGGAGCATTTTGCCATCAATTGTCTCGGCACTGGCCAGCAGTGGGTCTGCCCTAGGCCTCGTCAAGCCCACTGGACAAAGGGGAAACAACTTCTTGCATAAGCTGCCACTGTAACCCCCTCCCCTCAATAAACAAAACCAACACACTCTCTCCACACCTTGCCAAGAGATCTGCCATCTCCCACCCCGCCCTGGGGCACTGAACACCTTGGGACTGTGTCTCTGCACCACCAGTGAGATGGGGGCCGTGGTGAGAGCTCAGAGCCAGGCAATTGGGACTTACATAGGCTGAGCTCATTCTTATATCACCACTTCATTAACCCATGGACTAATAGTTGATAGCTGTCTGCATTGACAGGCTGGAGAGGGGGTTGGTTTGTTTTAGCCTCTACCACCAAAGTATCTTTTTTCAAAATTTCATCCTCTTCTGTTTTTTCTAGTCACTTAGCTGCAGTCTCAGTCCTCCTCCAGTCTGTGGGGCTGATGGATAGTCACCTCTTTCAAGAATGACATGTACTTTCCTAAGGCATCTTTCACACATGGAGATGTTCCCTTTACATGCAGACTCCCTGCTACTAGAGGGAGAACGCCCTAGAGGAAGGTCTGCATTAATAGATGTTGCACACCCCAAACAGAGACAGAGGTCGTTTCAATTTGCTAGGTAGGCTCAACAGTCCAGGCAGGACAAAGAAGTTATTGCTGTCTAGACTTGTCTATTTTGGGTCCCTGTGACATGTACCGTGAGTAGATGTTACACTTCACAGACACTTCTGCCAAACTTACTGGCATTGCAGCAGTTGGAAGGGGCACTGATGATTTTCATTGTGCTTTCCGATTAGGAGTTAGGACGTCTTTCGTAAACCTTGAAGGAAGAGAAACATAGCAGTAAATAGCTTCGGGTTCTGGCCTTCTTTTGTTCTTGATTTTAACAGCTCCTGTCCTAATTACAATCATTCACCATGTGATTTTAAAGCAATTAAGAATTGACTGTAATGCATGCAGATTACTGATCTCTTTGTCATGCACAAAATTCATTCACTCTGCTAGCAATTTCAGACACTAAACTTCAGCTTGTGAGTCACAGCTTTGCGTAAATGATTCTACAATAAAACCTGTGAAATAGTAAACCTTCGGTAAACATTTTTCTTTAACAGGTTCTTCAATATTATTACTCCTTATAAGGACTCTTTGCCAGCGGGAAAAAAAAACACTCCCACACAAACATGGGCAATTTAACTGGAGACCTTTTATGAGGTAGGTGATTGTTTCATACCTTAGCAGATATTTATTGTGAATTACACATAGTTACAGCAAAATTATCACGTGGGTAGAGATGCACTAGGGAAGCTGAAAGCAAAGCCTCAGCAGATTCCCTGTCCAAGAGTCACCAGGTCATTTTCTTAGACGCTGTGTGCGAACTGGTTCAGGTCTAGTAACAGTGGCTGGCAGATGCAGCCCAGGAGGAGAAGCTGTCAAGACACAGACCATTCCTTAAAAATTAGAGGCCTCTCCAAAACCACATACTGTTCATGAAACAGACCAACTCAGTCAAAACAATGAGAAGGCTTGCTTTGCAATCAGTAAAGTAGACTTAAGCCTGATGAAATAATTGAAAACTTCATGGAAATCTATATGTCCTTCCCAAAACTTGGTCAGCTTTACTAAATTATTCAAAACAATTTCAGACAAGACTGCCAGGGTCTCCTCTCAGACCATTCAATGTACTGACACTGGCACAATTGCTCCCCAATATCAGGGAAGCAACAGGTCCATTTTTATATATCCACAAAGGCCATTTATCTGGAATTTATGGACGTCCAGGAGCCTGGGAAGCCAGTCTGGAAACTCAGGACATGACTGCCCAAAGCGGTGGGCAACCATCCATATCAACAGGGACTGACAGTTTGACAGAGAAATGTTACAGCTGGTGACACTGTCAGGAGAGGGAACCAACCTCCAAACCAGCAGTTGAAGTTATGCCATGCATTTCAGGTTGCATAATTAGACCAGGCAATTCCTCTGGCTTTATCATTGCCTGCCCAATACTCCTTTCAGCAGAGTTGTTATGATAAATTTACTCAGTTTCATAAAACATCAGATACAATTGCTTGCTCATGAACCACATTGTGGCTCTTCTACAGCAGAAACTGGTTTCCAGCAGGCAAAACGTGTGCTAATTAACAGCATCATCTCGGGAAGCCTGTGAACACCAAGATCAGCCCCACTGACCAGAGTGCTCCATACCCAGCTCTGAAGCAACTGTGCTGTCTATCCCACTTCTGAAAGCTAGCTTTGTTCTTTTTGTACTTACTGATATGAGCCTCAGCATCTGAGGCTTAATTTGTATCAAAATAAAGTTTTACTGGCTCCAGAGAAGGCCAAGCCAGGCCCACAATGATGGGAATTCTTTATTTTATGGAGAGTAAGTGTGCAGCTGCATTGCAAATGCTGGAGTTGTTAGCAAACAATGAATTAGTTCTATTTTAGCCCCCCATAATAAAGATCTTGCAGCAGTGCAATAAGGGAGAGGAAACATAAGAGCCACTTGGAATGGAACAACAGCACTACAGAGTGAATGGAGCCTTTATCACACAGCAGTCCAACAAAAACAGGATTCCAGGACTGTGGCAGAGGAGCAACAGCTCGGTAGCATGCAGCCCTACAGCTATACCTTCAGGCAATTACATAAGCTACGATGCCACAGGATCCAATGCTGTTAATCAAAGGTGACCATTATGGAGACAAAGCGTAGGACAACTCTGTGTGCCACAGATTTGCCAATTTGCCATCAACAAACAGGTCAAAAGATCCTGGCCTGCTCTTGTTTTGGTGTTCTGAGCGTGCACACTCGCTGGCAGGGAGCAGCAAGAGCAAGGGCTCAGCAGAACTGAACTTAAATACAGTCCTTGAGCAACGGCAAGGTGACACTCAGGGTCCTGACGCTCACCCCACAGATGTCCCCAGAATGAAGTAGATATCATTTTAGCAAAGGCGCCATTCTCCTGTCTTGCTTACGGAGAGAGTGTCTGGAAAAGAGAGAGGGGCAACTGTGCAATGCCAGTGTATTGCAGGGAAATACCTGTCGAAGTGCTGGTAGCCAAACAGTGGATGCATGAGGTACTGCCATGGACAGCAATTATTGATTTTACGGAGTCAAATGGAATTTGGTGGGACTTGCCCACAAGACAGGAGGTCCTGGAGACAGATCCAGGCATTACTGTACTTGTACCATGTATTTGGTGGTATCCATTTCAACCTCAAAGGCAACTGTGACCAACGTGTCCATGACTTGGCATCATCTTAGCCCTCCCCATGTTTCTGACAGCTCTAGCTAAGTTTTTCTACTGCTGTGTTCTAAAGATTTGCTAGGAAGGACACAAAGCAACCCAGGGAAAAATGCAGTTCAGACAATTAACACATCAAACAGACTGTCTGTCTGTCTGTCTGTCTATCCATCCATCCCTTCCTTCTCAGGGATAGTCTACAGAGTGGGGCATGGTTGAATAGTGTCAGTCAGGAGATTGAGACAGTTGGTCATCTGGGACTTCCCTTGTCCTCTGACTTCCACCCCTTTCCTTTGCATCCCAGGCAGAAGTTGAACCCCACTGGTACTTTCACTCAAACACAAGTAACTCTTACTTGTTTGAGTGCCACGCTTGGCACAGGCTGTCCATGACCCCATACAAGGGAGCTAGAGTAAGAACTTGCTACCTTTGTCTAAGAAACAGGTGTCTTTGCTGGCCAACGCCTACACTTGTTTATGTGAAAAACACATAAATAAATGGACTAAAAGTGTAAGAACAAGCAGTCTTAAAGGATGTACCTACACTACTGAGTAAAAGAGAGCCAGAGAGAGAGCTCAAGCACTGGATCACCCACGTGGTTGTCCACACTCTGAGCTCACTCCTTGGCTCCAATTTGGATCTCTTCAACTAGCCCTTTCCAAGAGAAATCTCCTACAAGACTAGCCCTGAGCAGTGTGTCAGTCAGGCTGGGGGTCCACCTCCATTAGTATTTAGTTTCCAGAAATATTAGTCTAGTCTGTGCTGTATTTACCAGTATGGACAAAGCCATGCAGATGCTGAGTATTCAGTACATGGATAGCTGGTCGATCCTCAGGCCATCAGCATATCCTTAGACTTCCAGATCAAAAAATGTGTTCATGATCACACGAAGTAGGATTTGAAGTTGTTCACGTTCCTGGAAGTAGAATAGAGTTGAAAGCCAGCAAATGAATCAAGAATAACAAATAGAGGTGAGGTTATGTGCATAAAAGTTTGAGAAGCAGTGATTCAGTCCTAAATAGGACTTGCCAGGTTTTCTGGGCTGAAAGCAAATGTATTGCTGTTTAAGGACATGTGTGCAGTGTTTCCAATCTCTGACCTCTGAATATAATTTTATCAAGTCAAAGGAGGCTCATCCTTTTGTTCCACTGGGAACAAAAAATGAGGTGAGAATCTGTTGATGGCAACTCTTTCTCTAAAATCACTGGATGGTTCTTAAGTAGTTCTCATATAACATTTCCTTCTGTTCAGGAGAGATTTTTCAGCAGCTGGCTGGTTTAGCCGTGCTCCGCTGCCCAAAATACAAAGCTGGAAATGGCAAACCCCAATTTGAACCTTGACTTCTTCTTTGGTGCCTCAGGCAGTATCTTCAGTGTGTTCCCCAGGAATTGGGAGTTAGGTGATTTTGGAAAGTTCAGTTGCTGGCAGCCAGTAAGACGCAGAGGAGCATCTCTTCTGCATGGAAAAGTCCTCCTCCTTCTTCTTTGTTTGTGCTTAGGGTTTTTTCTCTCCATCCTTTTAGCATCTCCCCTATGAAAAAGAACATAGTGATACTTTGCCCACCTCTATGGCATCATTTGGATGACTAAGAAGCGCAGTGTGTAATTTTATGACTTACAAGATAAAGAGGGAAGGGCAGAGCTCTACCACCTGCTACTGCACTTAAAGCTGTAATTGTGTGTAAGTACTAGTAAATATCAAGGCCACCTTTGGGACCAACTATATGTAATGGCTCTTCTTGCTATATTCCATTTGTCCAGTAGAACATAATGGCTAAATCAATGTAAAGTGTCATGCATTTCTTTTTTCTTCTCTCCCTGGAGCTGTTCTTTCCAGTTATGTATGTTCAGCTTTGATCTCCAGAAAAATCAATGAAGATTTAGTTGTGCTCAAAAAACCCCAAGCTAAACATTTAAAGCATTTTCTGTCATCTTGGTGTGGCATATGTAATCTCTCTCCCTGAGGTTGCCACAAAGAGCACCCAACTCAGCAAGCTTTTGTTAATTCAGCAGTAGCATGAAAACAGGTTTATACTGAAAGGTTGTTTTGCTTGACTCTCATTCTTAACCATAACCAGTGAAATTGTTTTTACTTGTATTTTCATTAAAAAACCACTACCACTTTGTTTTTTCTGAAAAATAAAGGCAGTTTTCACCAAAAAAAAAAAAAAAAAAGCTGACCTACGTATCCATGCTCTGACATTCTCTCTGTGTCAAATCCTGGCTTTTCAGTTCATTTTTACACATAGCTGTGAACACAACACTGATGCTCATGATGCAATCAGCCAGTGACTGCAAGAAGACATGGCATAGCTATCAGACTATGTAGGAGTAGTCTGAAAATAATAAAAAATGAGAAAGCACATTAAGTGCAAACCGAAACTTATCTATGTCTATACAAAATAAATCTTTACAAAAGATTTAGGAATACATTTGTAATAAAACCTTCAGTTTGGTACTTAGGTCTTTGTGGTGGCCCTTACCTCTGGTACAAGCTTCTGTGCTTTTCTAAAGGTCAGATACCACAGGCAGTAAAATAATGCCTTACTTCTCAAGCAGCCTTGGGAAGTGCTAATATTTCATGCCCTAAGATGTAATTCTGCTCTTGTTATAGATAACAATTTTTGAGAATGATGCAACATTGTCAGAAAATCTATCTGCAAAGCGTAGCAGGGGTCTTGGAGATTAAAGGCATTGTGCTGCGAAAGGTTTGGCATCACAGCTAATCGGCCAGCCACTCAGTGAAGCAGGTGGGGTAGCTGAGCAATCCAGGGTGACTGAAGCAAGTCTCTACCATTTTGGAAAGTACTTGGCTCTGATTTTAGCAGCTCCAATACCAAAGTTGTCTGGATGTTGGAAAGGCAAAAGATCTGCTTAGGAGCATCAGAGTTTCAACAAGTAGAAGGTAAAAACTGAAAAGTACCTTCCCGGGGCCCCTTGACCCATTCCTCTCACTGAATTATCCTTCCCGTGGGTTGGGTGGAGGTTTGGGAGGTTTTGCTTTGCAAACAGAAGCAGATTGAAGCAGGTTTGACAGTCCAGTTGGACCAGTTGCTTGCACTTCTTATGAGGAGGAGGGAAAGAAGCCAAATCCTCCCGCGGCGTGTGGGTGTATCGCCAAACCAGCTGTTTTGTTACTGACATTACCAACCAGGCAAGATGCTCGGCGTAGACATTACAGAGCTAATCACACTCTCCGTGCCCCAAGCACCCTCGGCTGTCTCAGCACAGAGCACAGTGTCAGCATGGGGTACGCGTGGGTCTGGTAGGAGGAACACAACATGTATTCCTGTTTTTGGAAAAAAAAAAGCAACCACTCTCTTTATCTGCAGCTGCTTGGAAAATGATGTCATCAAGACTCTGTTTCACTGCTTTAAGTGGAAAATGTTTGTGTCAAGCATCTTCTCCACTGCTTGTGTAAGGACGCAGCGTGGGGGCTGGAGAGCTCTGGGAACCGGCACACCACCATCATCACCTCTTGCTCTTGGCAGCGGCTTAGTCAGCGGAGGCAGAGGGGAGCTCCGGAACTGAAAAGGTTTCTCCCGATGCCACTCATCAAAGGTGATGTCCTTGCAGGGTGTTTGCAGTGGGCAGATGAGCTAGGAAATTAGGTTGGAGGATATGTGGTGTTTGCCTCTGCAGGGAAGCGACAGTGAAATAGCCCACGTCAGCTTTTCCCAGTTTATCTCACTCTCTCTCCCAACTTCTCTGGCTAAGCTGCACACCAGCAGTCACGCTGCAGAAATCTCCTAGCACTTTTCTTAAAAGCCATAAGCCAGCTGCAAGTTACCTGGCGTCTTCAAAGTAATGCGGGAAGTTAAACCAGCAAATTACCCACATTCTCTCCTCCTCTGACTAGCAAAAATTTCTGGAGGGCAAACTGAAGCAGCCCAGGTGTGTGGGCCACCATATCCTACTGAGAGAGAGGCAAGTCTGGGCTCCACAGGCATTAAGCCCAGCTCTGCCAAAACCAGGCAGCAGCTGCATATGGGAGGTGGCTCTGGGGGAGGGGTCGGGCACACAGGAGTTGGAAACATGGTGTTTGAGATCGCCTAATGCAACTGGGGCTTCTGAAGAGAAAAAAAAACAGGAGATGCATTAGCAGAGGATGACAGCACCTCCTTCCTGCCTGGCTGGAGCATCCATCACCCATTTACACCACAGCATCAGAGACAAACCCAATTACCTGACCCATCAGCTCCTCTGTTCACCTCCTTCTCCAGGAAAAAAAAAAAAAAATCACACCAACCTATGTGGCAAACAACATCACCAGCACCCCAATAGTTCACGCTGGGGGGTGACTGGAGGACAGGGCACCCAGCCCTGCCCTGCGAGGGGAGCGGGGACAGGGATAGGGACAGGGATGGGCAGGGAGTGCAGCTGGGCTCCACTGCCCTGCACCCCACCACAGAGGACCAGGGGTTGTCCTCAGCAGGGCTGGAGCAAATGCCCCTGCTTGGTGGGGAGCTCAGCAGAAAATGTTGTGCACACATCGAACTCAACAGACGTTTAACGCAGCGCTATTCCATGCACAAAACCAGTATGCTAGGCATTAATTACATAATGCTAACAAGGTGAGAATATTTATTTATTATGTGCTGGAAAACAGGAAAAACCAGCCTTTACTTTTCAAAAGACCCTGTAACTTTCTCCTGTGCTCCCTTTTGTGCTTGGCCTGAACTGACACATGCTGGACTCTGTGGATTGGGGCCAGCCAGCAAAATCCCCATGTTGGGCTGCCGTGCAGCCAAGGGTACTCGCTGCGGCAGCGATACATCCTGCTCAGGTGCCTGGTGATTCCTGAGCTTGGTGTTAGCCTGTGCATGGAGGCAACTAAGACTCAGAAAGACTTTTTTGAGTGTTAGAAATTTCTGGTTGGGATGGACTCTGGGGTAGGAGCCTCCCATGGCTGTTCCCGTGTCGTTGATCCTATGGTGCTTACTGAGTTCATTTTAGGAGACAGGACTAATGGTCAAATCCTACCTTCTTTAGAGGCTTGTTTCTCTGAGTCAGTGCTAAGGCTGTATCAGTAGCTCCTGTCCTGTCCATTCAACCTCCTCCAGGCAGCGACCCGCAGCTCAGGCTTGCACCCACGAGATTTCTTCCTCCAGGTTTTCTTCCTTTTGCTTTGGCTGTCCCAGCTGAATGCGACCCTCTGCCTGGTGTTGCTTGATAGCAAGAAGAGCTTGGTTCAAATTAGAGCTGTTGCTAGTAACAACTTGCTCAAGCACGGCCCCAGGAAGATTAAACAAAGCTGTCCAAGTCCCCAGTGAGCAACATTTTCTCTGAGCATAAGGGATGAATCAAGGGGCTCAACAATCCTGGAGGAAGAAAAGGGCAACAGGAAAGCAAACAGGGTGACGCACAGTAACCAGCACAGCCGGCCCCTGTCTGGAGCTCCCAGAAGGATCCTCTCAAGAGCCTCAGCTCCCAGGTTTCTATGAGCTGATGACTTTGCTGACGTTGCTTTCACCAGCTCACTCCCATGGGTTGCATGGCCCTTTCCTTAAAGTAGAGAAAAGCTGAGGAAAGGAAAAATCCACTACAAGTCATTCTCCCTCCTTCCTTCTTCTGCCTCCATATCAATAGATTGACTTAAAAATCCTACAATTTGAAAAATAAGATTTGGAGCTCAGGGTGCCCTGTTATTTTCTGAGCCTTTGGGTCACAATAATTTATAGCCCATCACTTTTCTTTTCACCTGTGCAGGCTAGAAATTTGCCTTGAATGACAGCAGAGATTCATGTCCAGCAGCTGAGGGTTTTTAAGTAAAAGTCTATTTATAGAGTAGAATAGAATAGAATAGAATAGAATAGAATAGAATAGAATAGAATAGAACAGAACACGATAGGATAGAATAGAATAGAATATTTCAGCTGGAAGGGATCTACAACAATCATCTAATCCAAGTCACACCATGGAACTTGTACTCTGAATGCAAAAATACATAACATTAGAAATAATTTAGAAAAATTAATAAGAAAAGAAGTCTGTCTTGCCTTTGTGGAGGGTTTCTGTTGAAGAAAGCTGCATTTTCTTGAGAGTAGAAGTAATGGCTGCATGAATCTATTATTCAGGCAGGAGAAATGCTGTCAGTGTTTTTCAGTAATAAAATCTTCTCTCAGTCCACCTGCTTGTAGATAGATTATAGAGTTCATGATCAGGAGCAGAAAGAAAAAGAAATATAAGCCCTCCAAATTTCCATTCCCTTTGGGAAATATTTCATGAAGGAGTTTGCTGCAATAAAGTATCCTAAGGACAAAAATTGTTGTCCTGATATTTCCCCATTTTAAATGTCAGGCTTGGCTGAAGCTTTTGGGAAGAGCAGGGTGGGCAGCATGGCAGGGGCAGCTCCTGCCCTCGTAGGGCTGGCAGCCCTCGTAGCCTCCCCTGGGAGCTGAGCTGCATGCGGAGCCCCAGGGCTTTCCTCTCCATGGGAGACCCGCACCCCATGTTTGATAATGTCTGATGAGGTGGTTCAGTGTTTCCATTTTAGACACTGCTGAACTGGAGATAGAGAAAGTCTCCTGGCCACAGGACCACAGACCACATCTCTGCTGCTTTTTGACAGTGGGGAGACTGAAAAGGAGTTACTATGGAGAGTGGAAATTATGACAATGAAACCAGATTTCTGCTGATATTTGCTGAGTGATTCCCTAAATTAAATGCCTCTCAGTAGTGTCCAAGCCATAACTGATAGTCACACATGAGCATATGGGTTCCCCCTGAGATGGGAGCTGCTCCAGAAGCCAGAGAGAGGCTGCTGGATCCATCTCCCCCAGCAATAATCCCAATGCCAGTCAAGGGCAGCCTTGCCAAGGGAAAACTTATTCTGATTTACTTTTTCAGATCATGCTCGGCAGCACACCCTCACTGTGCATCACTGAGTGCTCCAGGAAGGCTGGCTGATGGGTAGGTGTGCAGCCTTCAGCTCCCTTGGGGAGGATAATGGGTGTTTCTCCCAGGAGCTCGTGCTCTCATAGGCACCCACTTGCCTGGCTCCATCGTGTTTCAAGCCGTGAAGAGATGGAGCTCCTGATAATGAAGGAATGAAATGCATTTCTCTAGCCTGGAAAATGGGAGGGTTGGGGAGGGTCCTTGAAGACCTGATTGTGTGGAGAAAGGAGCTGAAATGGGCAGAGACTCATAGCTGAACAAAGCAGATGGTACACTGAAGAGATGACAGAAAGCGGGAGCTGAGCAGGGCTCAGGAACTTGTCCAGCTTTGCCAGCCCCAGAGCATGAACACCTAACCCCACTGCCCTCTTCTTTCTTCTTTTATATATATATCTCTAGACTGTTCTTAAAAGTTCTGAAGGGTGAGATTTTATGGGATTGCTGTGCTCCTTTTCCAGAGTTAACTGTCCAGACTCTTAGAAACTATTTCCAAATTTCTGGGCTAAATCCTCGTGCTGCTGCTTAGATCTGTTACTTCTTGTCTTCTCTATAGCTGAAGTGGAGGAGAGAAGACAAGCCTTGCTAAGAGGCAGCTGAGCTGTGGAATTGCCTGAAGGCAGGAGGGCTCCTCAGCACTAAGCCTGCGGTTCTCAGAAATTAGGTGAGATCTGAGCTGGTGCCATGGGCCCAAAGTGCAAACGGCTAGGGGACTTCAGTCTGGAGGTGGCATCCCAAGGAGGAGTGCTTATGACCTGCTACCCTAAGCCCAGCTGAAGGCATGGGAGGTCAGAGAAGAGTAACTCTGCTCCAAGGAGTATGAAAATGACAGCTCAGCAGCCAACCATCCCCTTGTGCAGAAAGACCAGGAATTTGTCTAAGCAAGTGTCTTCTCAATTAACTGACATGCAAAATAAGAGATAACAACAATTGGAAACAGGAGCAAGCAACAAAGAGGAGCATGCAAGCATTGTTCAGTAACTCAAGGAGGAAAACGGAAGGAGGGGACAGCCCAGTAGGACAAGGGGTAATGGGTTTAAATTAGAAGGAGGTAGGTTTAGATTAGATATTAGGAAAAAATATTTTACAATGAGAGTGGTAGAGCACTGGAACAGGTTGCCCAGAGAGGTGGTGGATGCCCCATCCCTGGAAACGTTCAAGGCCAGGCTGGATGAGGCTCTGAGCAACCTGATCTAGTCAGGGAGATCCCTGCTTGTTGCAAGGGGGTTGGACTAGATGACCTTTGAAGGTCCCTTCCAACTCTAACCATTCTATGATTCTATGATTCTATGATTCTAACTCTGCTCCAAGGAGTATGAAAATAACAGCTCAGCAGCCAACCATCCCCTTGTGCAGAAAGACCAGGAATTCTGGGATGAAATCGGAAAGGAGAAAGCCCAGCTGGAGCTTAGGCTGGCTACGGACAAAGACAAACTTGCAAGGATGTTAGATGTGTGTTAGCAGCAAAAGGAAATTTGAAGAAATTCTGGGTTCACCATGGAATGAGGGAGACAACCCATTGACAGATGATAAGCAAAAGACCAAAGTATTCAATGCCTTTTTTGTATAGATTTTCATTGGTAAAGCCTATCCTCACACCTCACGTGTCCAGCATGATTTGGAAGGAAAGGGACAACCAATGGCAGGAGCTATACATGAGGGTCTACCAAAAGAAGTTGTAAGTATTCAGAGCCAGGTGAGCAGATGGGATTCATCTGAGGGTGCTGATGTGACTTCATGGCTGCTGTCCATCATCAGAAACTCACAGTGCTCAGGGACAGCTCTGACAGCTGGAAAGTCTCCTGCGGCGTTTTCATGCAAAACTTGAACAAATATGAGTTGTTTGAACAAACTGCTAAATGGACTGAAAATTAGCTGGACCATTAGGTCAAAGAATAGTAATCGATGTTGTGATGGGCCATCTGGCAGCCGGCAATGAACACAAGACCCCAGGGAGTGACACGGGAACTGATATTGTTCAATATTTTCATCAGTCACCAGGCTGATGACACAGAGGGCACTTTCAGCACATTTACAGATGATAATAGATTAGATGCAGTGACATCCATCTCCAGTTGGCAGAGCTGGTAGAGCTTCAGTTCAGAGGGATCTTGAGACACTTGGGATGCAGGTCAATAGAAACTCCTCAGAGTTCAATAAAAGCAGTGGCAAACCCTATGCTTCAGATGCTTCAGTGTAGGATGGCATCCTACTGCCTACATAACAGCCGTGCAGGAAAGGACCTGAGCTTGACTATGAGACTTCAGTGAGAATTTAATGCAAATCAGACAAACCATAAACTAGAGACATGTTATGAGCAATGTGACCAGCAGTCAGAGAGTAGTTATTATTCCCTTTCTACCCAGTGTTGGTAAGGCTGTCCCGGGAATGTTGTCCTGTATTGGAACCTGTGGTTCAGGAGGTCATTGATAAACTGGAGAAGGTCCACTGGAATGCTACCAAGATGATCAGTGGCCTAGAGCGCATTATCTGCAAGGAGATGCTGAGGGACATGGGTCTGGGTAGCCTGGCAAAGAGGTGGCTTGGGAGAGATCTAAAACCAGCCTGCAGCTACGCGAAGGGGAATGGCAAAGACAATGGAGCCAAGATCTCCACATTAGTGGTGAGCTATACAGAAAAAATCTAGTCTTGACTGGAGTGAACAGGTTTGTCTCTTCAGGGGCGTGAAGGAGGGTCATGGAGTGGACCTTCGTGGTGACTACCCACTCCAGCTGACAGCTCACTGCCTCGGGTGGCCCCAGCCAGCTCCCTCCGAGCCAGTGCCCAGGCACTCCTCTGGGAACAGCTCATCCCCACAAGTTGTCCCCAAAAGACAGCATGGACATAGTAGTGCTAGGTTCCTCCTACACAACCTTTAACAGGATCCTATTAGGCAATACACCCTAAAATGCCTCCACAAGCCTCATGCCACACCTCACAAGGCCTGTTTTGCATTATAAAAATGCCACTCTCATGAGCTCGAACACAGTTCTCATATCATTTTGGATACTTTGAACTGCAGGAGAAAAGAAAAAGGAAAAATTGTCATTAGGGACCTAAGTATCCCAGAGGCCCAGAGGAGACCCAGGACTGAACACTGTTTTACGTAGACCTGGCTAATCTAGGGACAGTTAGCTTTAGGCAGAGTGGGTATGGACCAGTCTACAGAGTCCTGGGACTGGGATCTAGTCGCCAGACATCTTTTAGATGGCAGTGTAGGCACAGCTACACAGACTTGATGCCAGGGGAATCCTCCCCCGTGGCTGTAAGTCATGTCCTCCAGCTCAGCTTCCCTGGTCTTCAACATCAGCAAGATATTGAAGACCAGGGAGGGCACAAGCAGTGGAAGGAGGAGCCCACTGTGTTACCTCCTTGTAAGTAAGAAGCTTTTCTAATTACCAGTGTCCTTTGTCCAGCTTGGAGGCACGTGTCTGTGCAGCGTGGTGGGGAGCAGAAGTAACCTCTCCTTCTCTGCTGTGTTCACGTGGAGGTGGATCCGTGAAAGTGCCGGTTACCTCCTGTGTTTTCCCCTGACTGTGCAAGAGGACAATGCAGGCAACAAGACAGCTCACTGCCCAGATTCAAGTAACTCAGATCTTGCTTATATTTTATCAACTTTGTATCTGAACATCTCATTAAGAAAGGCAAATGGACTACAATGTCTTTTAAGCAAGCTTGCTTGGCAATCCCTGAATCAATCAAAAGCCAGGGAAAACAACTCATTGCATCTGATGCATGAGTTCTTTGAATTTTAGCTATATTAGGCAATGCCTCTTTGTTCACTCAGATTAGCCTAATTGCATGCATATTTATTGTCCGATGTTCTTTAGTATCTAGGCAAAATCAAAGTAGGCTGTCTCACTACTGAGGTGGCAATTTTGCATAAGAAATATGGACAGTTTTACATCAGACTAATAATGCTATTCCATTATTCAAAACTAGAGCTAAAATTAGCAGACACCTCAACAATCAGACGCATATTTTATCTTCAGGGTATGAGCCTGAATTAGCACAGACCTCTGCCTTTGTTCTCGATAGGCTCTTCTATGCCAAAATCATTGGCGTGAGATAGGCACGTGCAACTCAGACTGCTGCTTATGTTTGTATCTTCCTATTTAAACATTAAAAGGACTCCAGAAGTCACGCTCCATCTGCATCCATTTGCTGTGTGCCAGAAAACTACACAAACCTCCAGATCTGACATTTTGTATAGCTTTGTAATAGCAAATCGCTTCCACACTTGCTGGTACTTGTTCAAAGGGAAATGGAGTCAGACCCACCTGCAGAACTGCACCTGCTTTTGCTCCCTCCGGAAGCACCAGTGTTTTCTGGAGATCCTCCTTGAAACGATACGGCGTCTTTCCCCACACTGGGTGGCCGAGGGATGGAGAACCCCTAGCACAGAGTAGATGCTGTAGCTCATCCACACATTCTGAATAATAGCAAAAGCTTTGTTGTGCAGCAGCCACAAAATGGTCCATTAGGAGGCCTTTTAATAGGCCATATGCGAGCAGCACTTGGACAGATGGAAAAATTCCCCCTTGATCAATGCTGTGTTTTAAGCACCCTTAATCTGCAGGGACATTGCCACTTGAATGGAATACTGGGCACCTTGAAGAATGCAATAAACCCAAACAAAGTGCTCTATTTTAGCTGCTATGTACTGTCTGAGACATGAAAGGATGAGACAAAGGGTAAAAAAATCATAATTCTGGTAAAAAAATCATAATTCTGGTAAAAAATGCTCAAATGTCCCTCCTGCTTGTGCTGATGGATTGGTTACTTCATGTCTAAAGCCAGGGCCAGCTTTTTTCCAACTCAGTTCAGAGGCAGGTGGAGGAAATGTGGCTGCTCAAAGATGGTGAAGAATGATGAAATACTGCAAATCTGGACCATGGACTTGTCTCCTCACTGCTAGGGGGCACAGACTGGGAAGGGTGGGGGGGCTGCCCAAAATGAGGGTTTCACCCAGGATGGTTCCTCCCTGTGGAGGAGGAGAATGCCCAGACGTGTCTCCTTCTCTTCACGGGCTGTAGAGGACGCTTTGCTCAGAAGCTGCTGAGATGTCTCAGTTTGGGTGAGGGGAGTGCCCCTAGGTGCTGGGCAGGACCCAGGGCTAACTCCTGGGGGCTGAGGGGCCAGTTGCCCCCATCACTGGCACTGGGCATCACAGGGTGGCAGCCAGGCCTTTTCCTTCCCAGCAGCTGAGTGTGACCCATCTATTTTTGCCCAAATCAGCCTAATCACATCCATATTTATTGCCTGCTGTTGTGTTACAGGTAAGCAACACCTCCTCAGCTGCTTCAGATCCTACGGGGCTGCCAATACCACGCTGCAGTTTCTCCACACTCGCACTTTCTCCACGATCTCTGCACTCCTCAGCCTTTTGCCACTTCTGTCTGTTAGGGTTAAACAGACCTTAGGACTTCTTAATACCAAAATAAAGAGTATCAGTGGGATGTCTGCTTGCAGAGCGTGGTTCAGATCAAACCGCGTTCTTAAAGGCTGCTGGAAGGGTGCAGGGCTGTGAGCCCCAGACAACAGGTGCATGGATTTGCCTGCACTGGGATTTGTTTGCAGGAGGGGAAGGAAGTATCAGCTGCAGGACCGGAGCGTGTAATTCACCCCGCTGCCCCAGCCAGGGGACAGTTTAGTCCCCTCTTCTCAGAGCTGCTCTCAGAAACAATATTTGCTGATATTGGCTTACCATCCCAAGGGACAGGAAATTACTATGAAATGTTTACAAGGACCCTTTGAAACCTGAGAAGAGGATGTTTTTAGTAATGGGGAAAGAGCCAAATTCCTTAGAAGAGAAATATTCCAGCTTTAAGAATTAATTACTGTTTCCCAGTAATGCAGGTTGACTATTAAATAACCTTGTGCAATTTCCTGGACGCATATGTTTTAATGGCAATACTGTGCACAGATCAAGAGCAAAACGCAGTTCTGTGAACCGCGGTCCCGCAAGCTCAGGGAACACAGGCAGATGCCTTTGCCCGAGCACTTTCCCAGCAAAGACCAGAGGGTGAGGCATGGGGCTCAGGCAGCCGCCTGTACACAGCAGCCAACACCATGAGGGCCTCTGGGTGAGGATTTCTCCTTTGGATGCTCATTTTCAGTCAAGGAAGGAAAACATGGATAGCAAACAACTAAGTGCATTTTTAAAAACCGCAGCTGTAACATCTATGGAGGTCTACAATCATTACGCAAATTTTACTTCGTAGCTTTTCAGTTGTAAACCGAGTATCATAAGCCAGTGAAATGGATGCTCAGTTCCCATATCCTCATTTTTTTTTTTTTGGTAGTGTAGGAAGATAGTATATAACTGATTATGCTCCACTGTGTACACTGGCATAACAACTGACAATATGTGTTTATGCTTCTTTCACTCAGGAGTATCAAACAATGAATGTAGTAAGAAAATCTCATAAACCAGTTGTCTCAAAAGCATTTTCAATAAAAAAGGCCTTGTTTTCTCCTTCTTTTTACATAGGTGGAAAGAGGAGAGCAGCGGACGAGCAAATCTGCGAATCAATGGGGTTTTCTGGAAGTCTGAATTGTTACTAATTACCCAAAATCCAAGCTGAGCTGCTGTTTGGTGAGCCACGCTCTAACTGATAATAAGTTTTTCTGGGATGTCACTCTGAAGGTCTCTCGGGAAGACGGCTCTTTGGAGGATTGCATGTACTTCAGTGCAGTGATGCAGTGACAGCATCACCCCTGGAGGTATTGCTCTCTAGAAAGACAAATGGCTTCAGATCCCAGGTTTAGGAGCAACTGAAGAGACCTTGCTGTCTTACTGGTGTGAATGGCCAACACTCATGTTGTGGTTTGGCCCTGGTCATCACAGTTTCTCACTCACCCTCCCCCTCCTCAGCAGGATGCAGGAGAGAAATTGGGAAGAAAGGAAAACTCACAGGTTGAAATGAAGATGGTTTACTAGAATGAAATGGTTTACTAGATGGTTTACTAGAATGAAAACTACAATAATAACAAAGTATAAGGATATTAAAATATACAAAACTAATAGTGCATGATTTCTCACCACCTGATGTCCCAATGACCAGTACAGCCCATCCTGAGCAGTGATCACGGAAACGAAAACCAAGCAGGAAGCAAAGGAATGAAAGGGAGCCAACGAGGTAGAGGGAATGATGCCAGTGAGTGAGAGAAAGAGACGAGATGGATGCCCCCTCCATGGGCAACTGCCAGTTATATACTAAGCATGACGTTTATGGCATGGAATACTCTCTTTGGCCAGTTTGGGTCAATTATTTTGTCTGTCTTTCTCCCAGCTTCCTGCATCTGCACATTAGCAAGACTCAGAAAGCAGGACAGCGTCCTTGGTCTCATAAGCAACAGCTCATATCATCAGGGTGTTTTATCAGCATTCTTCACATCCAAAATCCAAAACACACCGGCTACTGAGAAGAAAATTAACTCCATCCCTGCCGAAACCAGGACAGCTCACATGCCAAGTGCAACAATTGCTGCAAAAGGTCAACTTTCCCTAAAGTTCTTCATTCTAAATCTATTCAGACTTTCCTAAATTAAGCTGCAGCATCACCAAAAGCTATTGAAGTCCCCCAGGACTAAAATTTTTTTATAGGAGGCCCAGGCTTGGGATGTAGATTTATTTCTAGTCATCCATCCATCTAAGCCTTGACCACTTTTGCTCCCTGTCTGAAGCTGGAACCCAGCTCTTTCCCACGGTGTGAAAACAATCCTTCTTCAGAATCCATCTTGTCCATGCTCCTTAATACAAACGAACGACAGAAATACAATGTGGATCTGTAGCACTGACCATCATGTGTGCTGGTAGCCAGATCTCTGCCCAGAGGCAGCGAGGAAGCAGCCTGGGTCTAGGCTGCTGGAGCAGGGCAGAAAGCAAGGGGACATCCATAAAGCCTTTTGAAGAAAACATCCCTATCTCTGCCTAGGGATCTGCGGCTCCTGAACTGAAGCGCACGGAACAGGTTGATGGCAGCAGCTATTTTGAAATTCATGAAGTCTTAAAGCATTACCAGATGATTTCAGTGCTGGGAGATATCTAGACAAAATACCCCAACAGGGGGGAGATGCTGATGTGGTAGCAGCCATAATAGTGTGTGATGCTGCGCACGTCCCTGCTTCTGAAAACCCACTCATCCGTCTTGTCAGGGGAAATTGCTGTGATTCTGCTTCATAGCGGAGGTGGTGGGAGGAAGGAGGCAGATGCTTATTTTCCTCTGATCAAGGAGAAAGGCCAGGCCATGCCCCACTTACCCCTTATCCTGAAGCCACCATGGCCTTACAGGCCTTAGGGACAGGTGGTGGCAAGTATTTGGTAGGGAGAGCAGGAATGGCACTTGAGAGATGCCTTTCCCTTCCTGCCCTGGAGCTTAGGCTGGCTACGGACAAAGACAAACTTGCAAGGATGTTAGATGTGTGTTAGCAGCAAAAGGAAATTTGAAGAAATTCTGGGTTCAC
>WHYT01017828.1:179458-195432 GCA_009806455.1 Tetrax tetrax
TATTTTCTTCACTTCACTTTCAAATTAATTTTCAAGCACTAACAGACTTAGCATTGTTACTACTGTGAAGCACCAGAACACCAATACATGAGCCGTAAGAGATGAGAGTTTCCTTGCATGTTGTTCCACAGTTTTCAGCCCAAGTTGGCAGATACCCTTTGATACAAGCCATCGTTTCACAAATGCTACTTAGGGACTCTTGACCTTCGGCAGGTCAGAAATTAACACAGCGTTCTTACTACAAGGTATACTCACCATGCTTGCGAAACGGCCTTGAGAACATATAACGTGTTCCCCTCCTCTTTCCCTTTGTGTTCGTCATTTTGGCTGATTACTGTAAAAATGAATGCAAATTATTCCAAACTAGTTCATTCACTAAAAAAATTGACTGATTCAAATTCAGACATTTCAGAAAAATCAAATCTTTAAACTTTTTGAGAATGACACCACTTCCAAATTGCTGGGTCAATTCAAGCAACGTTATTAGCTTAGACATTCATAGAAAACAATATTTAGAGGATCAGATGGTAATTCAGTTAGGATGGATACTAGCAAGTCACTAAGCTCAATCTCCTGCTTAAAGCAAGTTTACTGAGGGCTGTTCTGTCACGTCTTAAAATTCTTCAAGGACAGAGAACGACTATTGCAAAGCCTCCTTGGGCATCCTGTTTGGAGGCTTGGCTGTTGTCATCATGAAATTTTTTTTTCCTTATATCCACTCTAAACTTCTCATTTTGATTTAAACTAGTCGTATTGTATTCTGCCACGTGCCCTAGTCAAATGCCAGGATATCTCTTCTTGATAATGGCACTGTTCGGTGCCCCTAAAAAGATACCTCTATTCCAGGCCAAGTAAGCCCAGTTCCCTCAGCCTCTCCTCAGAAAGCATCCAAAAGGTAAGATCTCCCGATTTATCGGCTAGTATTACTTCTGACATAAGGTGCGCACACATCCCACGGGGACGCCAAACAGCAGGCGCGTTAGCGAAGCCCGAGTGCCGCCGCACCCGGCGGTCCCCACCGCCAGGTCTGCCCCGGAGAGCTGCCCCAGCCGCCCGGCCTGCGCGGGGCCGTTCCCCAACCCCTGACATCCCGCCGGCAGCACCGGGGCTGACCGGGCCCGCCGCCACGTGCCGCCGCCTTGGCGCGGCTCCGCTCCTGCACCCGCCACCGGCCTCGGCGGCCCCGTCCCTCCGTCCCTCTCTCTTCCTCCCTCTCTCCCTCCCTCGGCAGCCTCTTGGCTCGGCTCGGCCCGGCCCTGCCCAGCTCCCCGCACCGCGGCCTGCAGGCCGCGGCCTCCCCACTCCCTCAGCCTCCTCGCCCCAGCATGGCCGTGCCGCCCCCAGCCGGAGCTGGCGGCCACCTGCCCCGCCGCCAGAGAGGCACCACCCGCCCGGCCACCTTCCCAGAGCCGAGAAGGCACCTGAGGCCGGCGAGCGAGGCTCCGCGAACCTACCCGTGCGCGCCTACAAAATGGCGGCTCAGGGCGAAAGGGAGGAGGCGGTGCCGAGGCCGCACTTAACAGCGGGGCCTTGGCGGGGCTGCCCGCGCCGCGCCTGAGAGAAAATGGCGGGGAGGCGCCTGCCTGCCTGCCTGCGGGAAATGCCCCGGAGGGGCTGCAGTGCGCTGCTCGTCGGGAGCCGGGCGGGCTGGAGCGGGGGAGTCGTGGGAACTCGTGGAGTTCAACCAGGCCAAGTCCAAGGTCCTGCACCTGGGTCGGGGCAATCCCAGGCATAAACACAGGCTGGGCGGAGAATGGATGGAGAGCAGCCCTGAGGAGAAGGACTTGGGAGTGCTGGTGGACGAGAAGCTCAACATGAGCTGGCAATGCGCCCTTGCGGCCCAGAAGGCCAACCGCATTCTGGGCTGCATCAAGAGGAGTGTGGCTAGCAGGTCAAGAGAGGGGATTTTTCCCCCTCTACTCTGCTGTCGTGAGACCCCACCTGCAGTACTGTGTCCAGCTCTGAACCCCCCAACATAAGGACATGGACTTGTTGGAGAGGGTCCAGAGGAGGGTCATGAAGATGATCAGAGGGCTGGAGCACCTTTCCTATGAGGACAGGCTGAGAGAGTTGGGGCTGTTCAGCCTGGAGAAGAGAAGGTTCTGGAGAGACCTTCCAGTACCTAAAGGCAGCATATAGGAAAGATGGGGATAAACTCTGTAGCAGGGCTTGTTGTGATATGACAAGAGGCAACGGTTTTAAAATAGAGGGAGGCAGATTCAGACTTGACATAATGAAAAATATATTTACACCGAGGG
Organism: Tetrax tetrax; assembly: GCA_009806455.1. NCBI lineage: Eukaryota > Metazoa > Chordata > Aves > Otidiformes > Otididae > Tetrax > Tetrax tetrax. Next base: position 181,717 of record WHYT01017828.1, read on the forward strand.
TGGTGAATCACTGGCATAGGATGCCCAGAGAGGAGGTGGATGCCCCGTCCTTGGAAACATTTAAGGCCAGGTTAGACGGGGCTCTGAGCAACCTGATCTGGTTGGAGATGTCCCTGCTGCTTGCAGAGGGGTTGGACTAGATGACCTTTAAAGGTCCCTTCCAACCCAAACTGTTTTATGATTCTAACCAGCAAACTCATCTGGCAGAAGTTGGACCTTTCCGCTAAAGCAAGAACAAAGGCTTGGGTTTTTTTTTTCATGCCTCTGTCATGAGACGGGTCTAGGAGAGGCTTGACAGTGGGGGTGCCAGGAAAGTGAGCCAAGCATGTGTTAGGGATCCTGAGGAATGGGTCGAGTGTGGTGGGGTGGCTGGGCCACTGTCCATAAGGAACTGTGTTTGATAGTATAAAATATAAGCAGCCAAGTTGTTTATGACATTAAAGAAGTGAAACGAAATTTAAATGTGCAGTAATGTGAGCCTTCTGCTACTATGCGTCAGTCACAGCCACCTGACTGGAGATCCAGGTAGTCCTGGGCAGGAAAGAGAAGCAAACCAATAGCAGAAGCGAAGAGGCTGCTCAGGTTTGGAGTTTCGGATAAGAAACGTTGTAATGGGCTTGCTTATTATGATAATGCTATAATCTCCAATTTGTGTGGCAGATGTTTCCACAAAGATAAATAAAATACAGATTCTCAACACAGAGCCTTTACATGGCCACAGGTTGCATCAGCTGTGCGGTGCCTGAAAATGAAGTGGACTGGTGAGCAGCTTCCAGAGCCAACGGCGTGACTCATTGTGTTTGTGCATCGTCAATATTGAGCAGACAGGAATCATCATGGGAAGCTGATTGTAGGCGCGAGTGAGTCAAAAGAGGGCCTCCCTCCCCTGAGCTAAACACGCAGAGACAGTTCAAAACTTGTCTCGGTGAGAAGTTGCGCTACTGCAGGAATTTTTGTTTTGAATGAAAGAAGCACTTATTTAATTTAGGGGAGGGATGATTACTTAAAGTGGCATATAAAAAAAACATATTTGATCCTCTGACTAACTTCACAGTTATTCTAATGTTGTCTTGCAAAACTTAAGCCCTTTCTATCATCATTTTAAAGCTAGTTTAATATTTATGGATCGCAGGAATGGATGTGGAGGATTAAATATCAGGTCTGCCTGCAGAGCTAGCTGACAGGGCGTGTTATGACAGACTGAGGCCCTGTCTCCGCACGAAATCTCTTGGAGTAAAGTGTTATATTTAGAAAAAAGGTGTCAGTATTCCAGCTCTGCATCACGAAAATTCTAGAATTTACAGCACCTGATATCTACGTAGGGACAATCTGTATAATTTAATATGCACTCAGCCCAGGTTTCCAAGCGTGAAGATAAGCTGTGAGCCCAAACAGCTCTTAGGTGAGGAAGCATGTTGGCAACGGGTAGAGAGATTTCAGGGGGGGATATCAAGCAAAGTAAAGACAGGAAGCTAAATCCTAAAAGGCATATTGAATAAAGGAAGATAGGCATTTTCAGTGAGCTGAACTCCTTATTCTTGCCAGTGATTTACATAGAAGGCAAATCTTCTCCACATGAGAAAGAATGGGGAAGAAACTCAACATGTTGAAACTCATGTCCACATATAGAGCATGTAAGTGTAATTCATACGGGAGCAGTTAACTGTGAACTTAATTGAACTCTGCTTTATTTGGAGCAAAGAAAGACATTCAGGATTTGCTACAGTTTTTATTTTTTCCTGAATAAATTGCATGACAGGTTTATTCAAAATTTCAGTAATGTTTTGACTCATGAAATCTACCTTGATTAGTGCATTCCCAGGATCCTTCTTTAGCTCAACATTTCAAAGAAACAATCACGTTTCATAGTTTGTCTCCATTGAATCGTTCACTGGGCACGCTGTCTGGCTCTCATCCAGAAGTCTATCCTCTCTACCAGCATTTTATACATGGTTTCCCAAAGCTGTGGCCTACTGAGCACGTAAAGACTGAAGAGCATTTGTATGTTGCGCACAAAAGGATTTCTTAATAATGGCTGCCTCCAGCAGACAAAGGTACACAAGTTGTGGGGTGAGTTCTGGTCTGGAAACGGGCGCTAGCAGCCAAGCAGATGTCGGGGAGACCTGCAGCTCTACATTCCAGACTGCAGGTGCTTTCTTCACTGCCCTGCCTCATCCCCCCCGAAACCAGCCTAAACTGCTCTTCCTTGATCAAACTGCAGTTGCAGGATCCAGGTTCCAGTTTCTCCTAGGTTGTACAGCTAACGTCACATCTGGTTCTGCGTCAGAAACACCAGATCCTCAAGACTGGGGTGAACGCAAGTGGCAACACCTAGCTTAACATGAGGATCTAAAACCCTATGAAGGTCCCAGGCTGGTGCTCCACCCGTTAATGTTCTCTGGAAATTTTACTACACCACGGTAGACTGTGTTTCCCTCCTATTCTCCCTAGCTTGGAGGCAGAGCAAGCTTCAATGGGAGCCAGTTCAAAAATTGCTGGGGGAAGGAGCTTGAAAGGGAGGGCTCATTAGAAGTCCAAGGAGTGGGGACTAGATAAACATCATTTTGTTTCTCAAAGTGAAAAGTACCATGCTAAAAAACCCATTTCCAGTCCCCAAGCTCCCATAGCTATGATTCTGGTATTTTCTTTGGGAGAGCCTCATTTTGTTTGTGACGCTTTTCTGCAGCATCTATCTGGACAACAGCTCTTTCTAAAGAATAAATGTGCTGCGATGGTTCTGCACATGGGGTTGTCAGGAATCCTTCACTGAAATTTTAATACACAGTGGGATCTGGCTTGCTCCTAAGCTCAGACGACCCAGTGATACAAACAGATCTCGAGTGTGACATTCCATTTGTGTTAGGTTATTCAGCAGGGGTGTGGAAGGAATTTAAATTAATGAGAGTTTGTAAAGGGCTTTGAGGTGAAAAAAGAAAAATATTCCCCTTCCGTAGGGTGTAGGTCTCCTGTGTCTCATATAATGCATTCATTATATGAAAAAAAAAAAGATAGCTGATTATGACTGGAGCAAAATTTTAACAAAAATAACTAAGAATAGGTGTTAAATAAAGAGACTTAAAATCTGTAGTTCCTCTTGTGATAATGCTGCAGATCCAAGAATCTAAATTGAAAATCAAGATTGTGAAGTTAATTGGTTACCCCATGGCAGGCTCCCTGCCATGGAAGTGCAGCATCTACCCTGCACTTTTGATCAAAAAGTCACTGACCAAAGTAATCTGTGTCACCTCTTAAGTTGACCCTGTTGTTCCTTTGTTCACTCTTTCCAAAAGTATCTTGTTATGTGGCATCTGAGAGTCCTGCTTCTGTCCCCTTTCATGGTCTCTTTAGCTCCCCGACGATTCTAGCTCTAACAACCTTTTTATTTCTGGCAGTCAGTTCAACTCCTCATCCACAAATCCCATTCTGTAAATATAAGCCTGAGACTAGTTTCATGGAAGTTAAAATGAACGGAATTTGTGTCTAATCAACCAATCACCTCCCAAAAATGACTGTGCAGACAAACTCCTTGAATGATCTCACTGTGCAATCACAGAAGTGCCTGTACAGGTGGCCGTACCAGTGAGGCATTTCATGGAGAGAGGAATGGAAAATAATGACAGCGTGCCTTTGAGAGAAATGGAAGGGCAAAAACTCTATATACCAAGATTTGTGATGTGCCCAGCATATCACACATGGGTGAAAGTTTTTGTTACACTAATGCTACTTACACAATAGTTGCTAATTCAAAATGTTGCTAGATGCAGGTAAATAGATACTGAAGGCAAAAAAAAAAAGGCCTTTTTCCATCATTATCTCAACTGCCACATAAAATCTGAAATATTGACAAGTTCTGTCATTCAACTGTATATTTGATTAACATGGCATTCTACTTGTGTATGTACATCAGCGAATACTGCGCTACTGACCATACAGTAATCGTCAGGAACTTGCAAGGAAGCTGTTGTGTGACCGTGACCAGCGTCTCGTGGGTACCAGATAATACAATCCATTTATCTAACTGCAGATGTATCAAACTTCATTTCAAAAGCAATTAACGTCCCTTTCCTCTCTTACTAATGGAGTGGCTTCTCAAGAAACTGATTTTATTAATGCCATGTTTTCTGAAACTTGTAAGTGTTACTACTTTTTTGAGGTCAGCTGCCTCTGTGTAACCTCCCCTGAGTCCAATCCATCTAGCCAGGAACAAATAACTCCTCATATTGTAAGCATCAACTTTGCTGGCTATTTAGTTGTTTTGACTAAAGGTGATTAGCCACTCTTTGGCTGACACAGCTGGTAATTACAGATACTTTTTGCTCCTCTGTAATGGATGAACTGAGCTGCTGCCAGCAGTAAATCTGCATAATGTGGGGATGTTTGTGGGGATTTTCTTTTGATAATGTATGAAATATAAGTAGAGAATTATTATTAAAATATATTTTTAAAAATCCGATCTTTCACAATCCCCCTTCAGCCCTTCACCAGCCTTCTTGGGAGCTATTAACCGCAGTTTAAGAAATAACTGGGCTAATGATTAGGAAACTACTGCTATTTTATCTTAATTTACTTATGTCTGATTTTATGTGTACTTCTAGCTGGAAGAACAACACTTGCCCTTTTTCTGTAATTATTTACACAGGAAAATATCCCTTTTACACCTTCATTTTACTAAGCTAAATAATCCAGGCTCTTGGAGCCTCCAGACACATAGCAGGCTCCGTGCTCCCATTCTCACATGTGTCTCTTGAGTATCAGCCATCAGATTTGTACACACCAGTCCCAGTTAGCTTATTTACCGTGCACCGATTACTTCTGAGATACTTCCTGTTGTTACTGAAGATGATCACAATCCGCAAAACATGAAGCTATTGGGGTTGAATTTTTTACTGGCTGTAAATGTTTCAGTGTTTGTCCTTAACCTGCTAGCTGGGAACCAGGAGACAATTTTTAAATCTAACACTCATGCAACGGCAGACCTCTCAGTGATTTCAGTGGCACAATGTCAATTCTTATATATTGATGATTTTGCTAAGGCAAAACTTTCAGTGTCTTCAAACAATTTTTTGTCTATAAGGAATAAATAGGACAGAATTGGCCTTTAATCACTTTAAAATACATTGGCCAAAACAAAACAAATACTCTCTAAGAAAAACTGCAGACTGGTGAGGGCCAGCCTTAGGTGACCTTTTCGTTATCTGATTTTTAGCATGTGACTATTTTATTCGCTATAAAGTGTAATTTTAACAGAAGCTCAACCTATGCCAATTGTTTTTCAAGACAGGCTTAACTTTGGAGGGCCAAGAGACTTAGGTTTCAGTAGATCTGAATATGAGCTTTGCTGCTGAAATATAATACCTGATGTAAAGTATCATATATAAGAACAGTTTATTATAAGGGCACACTAAGTTTGAACTCATGAAATCTCACTGAAACTATATTACAGAACAATATTTTTGGTGCTAATCCTCAGGTGAGTTTGCAGATGATACCTAATTGTTGGGATCACTGGAGGGCAGGGCGGCTATTAAGAGGGACTGAGACAGGCTGGAGAAATGGGCTGACAGGAACCTTGAAGTTCAGGACAGGCGAACAAAGTTTGCACTTGGGTTGGAATTACTCCATGTGACAAGACAGGCTTGGGGCTGGCTGTAGGGAAAGGGGCTTTGCTGAAAAGGACTTGAGAGGCCTGGTGGACAACAGCAATATGCTCTTGCTGCAAAGTCAACTGCATCCAGGACTGTATTAGCAAGAGGTTGGCAAGTAGGGCAAGGGATTCTTCCTCCCCATTTGGCACTTGTGAGACCACAACTGGAGTATGCATCCTGTTTGGGGCTTCCCAGGACACAAAAGACATGGACATACTGGAGCAAGCCCAGTGGAGGGCCACCAAGATGGTCATGGGGCTGAAGAACAGGGACATATGAGAAGAAGCTGAAAGAGCTGGGTTTGCTCAACTGGCAAGGGATAAGGAAATCTTCTCTCTCTCTTCTGCTGTCTCATGGGAGGGTGCAGAGAAGATGGAGACAGACACCTCAGGGGTGCCCAGTAGAAGGGCAAGAGGCAATGGACAGAAGTCAGAACATGGGAAATTTCTGACTCAAGATAATGAAAATGTTTTTCATGTACGGTGGTAAAAAACACAACCAGGTTGCTCAGAGAGATGGTGGAATTTACATCCTTGGAGCTGTTTAAAACTCAACATGGCCCTGAGCAACCTGATGTAGCTGGACCTGCTTTGAGCAGGGGATTGGACTAAAGACCTCCATAGGTGCCATAGATTGTTTTGAGTCTATGATGATTACAACTTCTCAACATCAGGTGCTGTAGTTTAAAAAGGCAGCATGCCTGACGGATGCAACAGCATAAAGTAAAAACGTGAGCGGAATCATTCTCTATTCTATAAATACTCTATAGCATTGTATTAGCATATTGGCATCTGAGGTAGCCATTTGCATTTCTCATTAATTGTTCTAATCAGAGCCATTAACATAATTGGTTTTAATTGCATATGAAATGGCAAAGAACGTTGCTGGAAGGAAAGGGCTATACAAAATATTGCTAGTTTTATATCAAGTAAAGGAATGTTTTCTACTTAGTGTTAGCTGAATTCCAGTAAGCACAAATTTAAATTTATCTTCAAACTATGCCAAATTAAATTGGGTTTTCTGTATGAATACATAAAGACAAAGTAGAATGTTTGTTATTTTAATAGTGCTACAAAATGCCCTTTTTAATAATGCATGAAGTAACCAGAGTTATTGCAAACTCAAGTACTGAACAGACTGTAACAGTCTTTCGGTAAACAAGATCATCTTACTCTAGTTCTGCATATCTTCTGGATGCTAAAAGAAAATCCTATCCTGCCTTCATAGCCTCTTCTTGAAAGAAAAGGAAGGAAGAATCAAATACAGAAACTACAGGAGTACTGTTCTCTGCATCAAAGCACTTCACATGTGATTATAATTCCAGTTATATATTCTTTCCTAGGTGCTTTAGCGGAGTTTGAATTTGCAGTCAGAAAATGTCAGCCTTCACTGGGTGATTTGCTTTTTGCAGGCCAGCCTCCTTTCCAAAATGGGAAATGGTCTCTAGCTTCTGCAGTCTTACACACATTAGTATCTTGAATGATGAACCTGAGACAGACCCCATGACATCACAAGGTATAGGATGCTTAGATGCTTATAGTTGTATTTTTTTTTTAAATACATGTGCTTTTATTTTCATCCTGTTTTGAACATTTTCAGCCCTGCCATCACGTTTCAATTTTCTAGTTTATTGAGCCAGAAACTTGTTATAATAAGCAAAAGGTGGATTTCTCAAGTAATCCTCATCACCTGAACTCAGGAACTGTGGTTGCAAGGGAGCTATCAAATATCACAAGGCTTGTGATAAAATAATGAGTTGGCTATGCTCTGACAACCCCTGTCAATGAGATGACAGCTGCTCTGAACAAACACTACAACCAGAAAAAAAACCCAAATTAATGGTCACTCAAAAAGAAGTGAAATGGAGAATTAACAAAGAATAAACTTGACCAAGCTACAACTAATCAAGGATGAACTAGACCAACTTTCCCATATGTATAATGGGAATAATAGCACATATTTACAGAGCAGGGTTATTGTTAATGATCTGTTCATTAATATTTGTGAAATTCTGTGGAGCCCTTCATGGAATATGCAAAAGAGTATTGTGAGCTAATTAGTATATGTGCTGCTCCAAGGCAGCCTCATCATAGCCAAGGGAGAGAAGCAGTGCAGGTGAAGGGGCAAAACAGGGAAAAACAAACAGAGGGCAAATAGCAAGATGAAGTGCCGCAGGGGGAGAAGAGGAAATGAAATCGCAGGGGAAATGGAAGGAGGAAATGAGGCCATATGGGACAAAGAGGTGATGCCTGGGTTACTGCAGTATGAAGGCACAGGACACAAATCCATATGAAATTGAGCTTTATTAGTTCTGCTGCTCATGCAATAACCTGTGGTTGTTTGTTTTGGGTTGTTGTGGGGGTTTTTGTCTTTTTTTTTTTTTTTTTATTAGAAAAAAAACTAAGTATCACCAAAGAAAAACAAGTATAACCAGATGGGAGTATTTAACTGACCATCTGCAAGTACAGAGGGGAACTATGGGTTTTGCAGTGTATAAATCTTCCAAGAAAAGAAATAAAAATCACTCTACTTCTGTATTGCTGACAAAGAGGGTATTGTTTGAGAACTGATTGCAACATGCACTTGAACAATAGCTTCAGATCAGCGGAAGCACAAAATATTGCTAACCATGATATATGTTTCAATTAAAACAAAAATAATTAACTACCAATTAGTGTAATGAAAAACACAGGATATTAACAGTAAATGTTCTTTAGCAATTTTATTATCTCCACAAAGCTGCTTCCAGTATTTTTTTCTACCTCTTATTGATGATTTTTTTCCACTGTGTAGCTATCTGCATGCTGTTTTACGCATTCCTCCTCAGCTTCCTTTATATCTCGGTACTGTAGAGAAGTGATTAGTGGGGGAGACTGTAAAGATACAAAGACTCTTCACCTGGAGGCTGCCTGTTGTCATACTGTGCATCACTGTTGTTATTACATGACAGATAATCTTGCTTTTGGAGAACTGCTGAGAAGATCACAAAAATACTATCTTGCTGACTGCAGCTGGAAGCTTTGGTTGGTATTCTGGTAGAGAACACAGAGACTGAAGAAGCATCCTGTACTTCTTACCGCTAGTAATGGATTTTCCAAGTTAGTGTTAGAGCACTGTCACTAGGTCCTGAGGTTTTCATACGAAGGAGAAAGTGGAGTTACTGAGACAATTGTTTCCCTAGTGCCTGTATCAAGGATCAAATCCATTCTTTTTAAAAAAAATGTTTCTATTATTGAAAGTATTTCATTATAATATTAAACAACCTTATTTCTAAATATGCTATTTCTCCAACAGATTCTGTTAAGAACAATGTCAAAAAGCACACTTATTGTGCTAGCTCATGTAATTTCTTATCGAGATCACTGAGACCCAAACGATACGCATTTCTCTTGCAGAATACAATGACATTGTTCAAAAGAGTTACCATTTTATAAATAGACTCTTTTTCTAAGGAGTATAACTTTCAGTTAGAATTCCACCTGCTTTTAGGTCTAATAATGATTATTTATCACACTTCTTTGTAAAATAGTCTTAGATTTACTGATGAAAAGCACTAAGGTATAAAATAATATTTATGTACTGTACAATTGTATCATAATTTTAATTGTTTGTATAGTTTTTTGTGATCATAATTTATTAATGTCTTGTTTATGATTATAAGTAAAGCTGTGAAAACTTTTGAAACTATGAATAAAATGTATCACTTAACTACTTGCCCAGATCCTCCCATATCCAGCTAACTTACCATGTCCCCCTTTTGTCATAGGTCCCAGAAAGCATGTACAACTATTATGAAAATAGTTGTATTTTCTGAAAATGTACCATCAGCATAAATTTACAAAGATTAATTTACTAATATAGATGTTTAATTATCCGTCAATCAGTTCAAGGTGGTTTGATATAACTTTCCAAATGTATTTCCTGTTTGTCTCTTGTTTCCAAGAAGGATCCAATTTCACTCATATAACGTGTTAAGATTCCAGTTCTGTATAATTTTATTCAGCCTCAGGTTTTCTTGAAATTATGAAATACAAGTTGGGGAAAATTTCTTTTATGTCTTATTCTCCATTACCTCTTAGCACAAATGCTGCCCACAAGGTAAGAAGCATTTCCATAGCAGGGCTGGTTAATCTATCATGAGAATGGTGGATGACCTTCACCAGGCTATTTGTCAATAAAAATCCAGATGCTGAATTCAGATGGTTTTCTTGCAAGGACCAAAACCCCCTGCTATTATGTCTGGATCCAAATTTAAGGGTTTCCAGAACAAGTGAAGAGGCATAAAGCAAGCTGTTCTGACCTTCAGATCTGACTCCGCTATGAGAAGAAAGTTGGACTAGAGACCTCCAGAGGTCCTGTCCAACCTGAATTATCTTGTGGTTCTATTATGCTATGATCTCACAATCATACTGTATACCAGTCCAACAACAGATGTGATCTATCTGCATGCAGATACTGCAGTAGTCCGGCCAGTTGGTGGTTTGACGCGTTAGCAGAGAGGAAAATAGATTCATGGGGCCAATTCTGTCATCAAGCAACATTAATAAAATCCTGACATGCCCCAGCAAAATCATCTGTAGTCACAAATAGATGACAGAGGCACAAACATACCTGTACCATGCCTACTCTTCAATTTCTAAAGCCAGCCTACCCACACACCCTAGAGTAAGCTGGGCTTCTGCCAAACCACAAGATTATGAAACAAGGAGAGGCACAGGATGAGCAGCAGCAGTTTACACTTGTTATATTTTCCCTTTGCTCCTCTGTGTCTATTTGTGCCTCTGTACATTTGGCATGTAAGTCCTTCAGAAGACAGAATGGGGTTTTCTGTTATGCTTTACGTAGTGACTAAGGAGGCGAAGGGCTCTGATCTCTGACTTGTGTTTCTAGGTCTTACAGTAATTCAAATTCAAACTACAGGCTCTGAGAGACTTCCAGGCCAGGGAACTAATTCTATCTGTTCAACTAATGTACTTCCATGAGAAAACCTCTATTCTTTAACTGAAGCCCTTAGGAGATACTAGGTGGGCCATTTCTCTTGGCAACATATCCCAACCATTAATGTCTTCCACTGTTAAAAAAGTGCATCGTTTCTAATTGAAAAGTGTTTGCTTTCAGTTTATTTTTTCTTGTTACACTTCTCACTGTGCAAGATTAAAGATCACTGTAGCCACCTTCCAGTCTTCTTTCTGATAAACTAAACAGACTGTGCTCTCTAAGTCTCTCCACGCAAAGTATTTTCTCCAGCCTGAAAGAATTTCTCAGCATTCTTTTGACACCAAGGACAGCAGAGGCTAGTGCAGTATTACCACAAAAATCTCCCCAGTGCCATATGCAGAAGGAAAAGAATGTCTCTTCCTACTTGCCACATCCCTGGTTATATAGTCAAGGATTCCATTATTTGCTTATACTGGAGCCATTGATTACTACATCCCCCAGTTCTTCCTTGTTAGTGAGTAGCAGATCCAGCTGTGAATCATCCCTGGTTGGCCCAGCCAGTATCAAGAAGTTATCCTTGATGCCTTTCAGAAATCTCCTTGACTGCTTGCATTCTGATGTGTCGTGCTTGTAGCAGATGTCAGGCAGGCTGAAACTCCCCCAAAACCCAGGGTCTGTGATCAAGAGATTTCCTTGTTGCTAGTTAAAGTTCTCCTCAGCAGGTTGGCTAGTCAGTTGGGAAAGGTGGTCTTGTCACATTTGTCAGGTGGATCTTGTCTCTCCCCAATGATACAAGGTATGACTGATACCTTTTCTCAGACAGGGGCAGTTACCATACTGACCTATATGCACTACAGTGACTGTATGTGCTTTCAAAGCTCTGTCTCCTCAGGGGTACACAAACAGGTGTGCACAATCCTGATCTACCCATCCTTTTTCCTTACCTGGTCAAATACCTGGAATACTTAATTTGTGAATAATTCTGATCACTCTGAGGAGCTTAATGATGACAATTAAGTGATAATTTCCGACTCTCTTACTCTTTTCCTTATATTTTACGTCATTTTAATGGTCGATGGTATAGAAAGTGTTTCTGTATTTCCCCTCATTCTATGCAGCATGAGTTCAGTTTGCTCATAACACAGCATCTCAGTTTATGTGGCATTTAAAAAAAAATCAGTCTCTCTGTATGTTTCTAATTTAGCATCTTCCCAGCTCCTCTGCTTAGTATCCAACCACGATTAGCCCACACCTGTCAGATGCAGGCCAGCGTAACCATTCATCCCCCACTCTTTGAAATGTGGTCCAATACTCCGTGACATCTAAATTTTCCCTTGGAACTATAGACAGAAAGAGCACTTCACACCAAGTATATTTTGCCATCTTTCTCTAATTTATGGGCAGGAAGAAACTCCAAGGCAATCTCTGACTTTCTGTTTGAGTGCCTTTCAAGATTCCTGCAGTTTTCTATGGCCTCCATGGTTCCACTTGATGCCATGTAATTGCTTCAAAATTGAATTATCTCCCAGATAAACGTACAAGCTTCTGCAATAGTGCAATTGCTTTTTGTGTTTTTGATTCAAGGAGACAACATGCTGTCATATTTTCCTTGTGTCATTTTTCGAAGACTTTGTCCACTCTGGATTGTACAGGGGTGTCTCTTGTAGCATGTTGGGTCAATACTGTAAGGAATTGTGTTACAGGTGTATCTTGCAGCTTTGTATTTCAGTAGGTGAACTTTTGGATATCTGAAGGTTTGACACTTCTAGCCAGTCAAATACCGTCCTTGCTTTTTTTTGCGCATAAGTGGCCAATCCACTTCTTTTGTTTCTATTCTTTCTCATTCTCCTGATGCTGTCCTCCCCCATGGTTTCTGTGGCAACAGTTTCTGAATGTAGTCATCCAAGAGGCATTCATTTTCTCAAATACTATACTTTTTGAAATATACACTTCTAGACCACAGATATTATATAAAATAATTGCTTGAGGGTATTTCAGGTTGCAATAGAATTCAGTTATAAGACTTTCTAAAGTCGTATTCTTTATGTGTCAGCTGAAGGAAAATTTACTGTTTCATTAAAGAATGTTTACTTCTGAAGATCATAGAAAGGATAATGTTTTAATGTTATAGATAGTAAAATATCTTTTTTTTTTTTTACAGTGAAAGGCTGCATTTAGGATCTAGGCCTTATGTGCATAGACATTATTCTTAATAATAATGCATCTGGATCTGCTCAGTGTTTTCCATATGTGAAAAAAAAGATAGGGCGGGACATTCCATGTAAAGCCTTGGAAAAGGCTGCCCAGGGAAGCGGCAGAGTCACCATCCCTGGAGTTATTTAAAAGATGTATAGATGTGGTGCTTAGGGACATGGTTTAGTGGTGGGCTTGGCAGTGTTAACGGTTGGACTTGATGATCTTAAGGGTCTTTTCCAACCTAAATGATTCTGTATCTTAGCTTGCTATATGCTTCTTTAATATCTTGAATGAGCCATCCAGAGTTCCGTTGCAGTCTGCAGACGAACAGGCCCATCTAGGTGATTCATCTCATTCCCAGGCAGACACCCCCAGCAGTTGGTATCGATGACTGCTCTACAGGTCAGCTCTATTTTCCAAGATGTCTGAGGTTGGAGCATGCAGAAAACCAAAACCAGACTCACAGAAACCAGAGAGCCGGTAATCTAGAGACAAGACGAGAGGAACTCGTGGACGGACACACACCACTCCAGGTCCCTGGAAGGGACCCTAGAGAAGCAGCTTTGGCACAACCGCCGCCGTTCAGGTGTCAGAAGCCACTCTGAAGTTAGCTTGGCGTTAGAGCGGTTGACGGGAGCCGAAGGTTTTTTTCCGGGTCTAAACCCCGAGCGCTCTCACACCAGACCCCCACGCCCACACCGAACCAGACGGCCGGCCTGAGGGGACCCACGCACCCCCCCGCCCCGTCAAACCGCCCTGCGCCCGCCCCCTCCGGGCCGCGCATGCCCGGTTGCGGCGCTCGGCGCCGCGGGCGGCAGCTGCGGGGAGGGGGCGGAGCCAGGCCCGGAGAGGGGAGGGGCGGGGCGAGGAGCCGGCCGGTGACCCGGCGGCGCTAGGGCGCGGCGGGAGGCGGGGCTGGCCGCGCGCGGGGCGAGGC
>WHYT01017828.1:212433-258232 GCA_009806455.1 Tetrax tetrax
TGTGGCATTTGTCATCATCATTTTTGTAGATACAACATGCTACAGTATGGTAATAAAAGATGAGTCTTTACATTTGCTCTTAAAAATACTGGCTTTGTGTCACTGCTTAGTATACTAATTAATTTAAATGAATTTGTTTTAAATTTACATGAAAATATGAATTTGACTCTAAATTAACATAAACCAAATGTCAAATATAAGACACTAAGAAAAAATTTCTGAAGTTCTGTAGCTGTAAAGCAGTATTTGTAACAGCACAGGGTTGGCTAATTTCAATTATATAAATGTTCCTTTTTCTTTTTACCGCTATATATACATATGTTCATCTTGCAAGTTCTAAGCACAACGAACAATGAAATACAAACTTGGACTCTAGTTTTGCTGACAGAATTTCTAACTGTGTCAGTGGGATTAACTGATCCTATTACTAGAAAATCTTGAATATTTAGGTTGATCATTTATGTAGGCTTTGTATTTACTTTTTAAACTACTGAAGCAACTAATTTGCATTAAGACTTCTAGGAATGATTCTTAAAAATGTGATAGAAGGATGTTTGTCCATTAATTCATAGTGTCTACTTTTCTCTTTCAAATTTATTGAAAGAAGGAGATGTATAAAAACCCTGTATAGAGAGTAGCTTTTATTTTCTTAGCTTAGGAAGTTTGCTAAAGTTAAATGATTTTAATAAATGATTTATTTCAATAAGGTCTATCTGATCTTTCAGTTGAGGAAAAAAAAAATATCTAGACCTTTTTGTAGTGTAGAACCAGAATAGTGTGTTAACATAAGTAGACCAGAACTGGAAAACATTTTAACGATTTTTCATGAACTCAAATTCTTTTTATAATTCCATGAAAATGGGAAATTGTAAAAGCAACATACTACTTTTTATGAAACAGGAATTATGTGGGTTAAGAAAGCATGTGAAACACACCACAGTGTGCAGTTTATCCACAAAACCAGTTGAGCACATGTGGTGGTTTTGTTTGTTTTCCCCCCCCCGCTTTGGATTTTGGGTGATTAGTTAGTCTGAGTTTTCTAAAAGATGAATATAATGGTTATACCTGTCTGTACTTTTTAAGCAGTGAAAGATTGCTAAGGTCACCATCAGATCCTGTTTTAAATACATCTCACAGGCTTCCTATCTTGTCTGCTAGTGTAATTCAACCTTTAACTAAAAAGTCTTTGAAGGTAATAGTTGTGATTTTTTGGGACCCCACTTAATAAGTGTCATTATGAGGTGTGTTGATGTTGAAAATCCATCTGATTGGAGGAAACTGAAGCAAAGGCACCTGATATTGTGATCAGTGTTACCCCAGGAATTTTCTGGAATTATACAATATAAATACTACTTGTCTTGTTGGCAGTATTTTAGTTTTTAGCAATATGATTTAACTCTGTATTGGGCGGGTACTAGACGAAGTCCATTTCAAGTCTGGCAGTGACTGGGGAAGAACTGTAGAAGCATCATTACATCTTTTCATGTTTTGAAGATCAATTCTGTGAAAGACCCAAGCCCAGAGCCCTAATTTGCTGAGTCTCAGCTTCATATGTGAGAGTAACTTATTTTTTACTTCAGTATTCAAACCAGGAGGAAATATGACTGTATCTAATTGCTGTGGCAGAAAATATGTCGTCTATTCTAAGTGGGGCTCAACAAGATGGGTGTGATAGACATACAAAATGTGAAGAGAAGGTAATTCTGTGCTATGTTATCATTTTCCTTGCTCAGGCAGAGATGTTTTTACTTTATACTCAATAAATCTTTTGTCTTAGTTGCAGATGATTAGAATTACAGCACTATGTCTTTAATTAATTAAGAAAATAACACTATTTGTAAGTATTTAAAAATATGAACTGAAACAATCCAAATATTCTGTAGTTAGATTATCAGGTTGTATATTACTAACACATGTTCTTTTGCAAATAAATGAACAGCGAGGATTATTGAATCCCACTCAGCATATTTCGCTTCTGCTTCCTGGACTAGAGACAGTATAAAAAGAAATATGTTTCCATTTTGATTGGCAGGCAAAATAACAGATATAAACTGATTAAATGTAGCTATTCTGTTTGCTCTTAGACCTGATTCATATAAATACATGGAAAAGGATGAATTTGCATATGTTGATAAAACATAACTGGAAGAGTGGAATTGTGTATTTTTTCCTTAACAGAAGAGTCCATCAGTCACAGTGCATTAACTAGTGCATGCTTGAGAAGTGGGCCCATGTGAACTCCTGAAGTTCAGCAAGGCCAAGTGCAAGGTCCTGCATCTGGGTCAGGACAATCCCAGGCACAAATACAGGCTGGGCGGAGAATGGATTGAGAGCAGCCCTGAGGAGAAGGACTTGGGAGTGCTGGTGGACGAGAGGCTCAACATGAGCCAGCAATGTGACCTTGCGGCCCAGAAGGCCAACGGCATCCTGGGCTGCATCAGAAGTGTGACCAGCAGGTCAGGGGAGGTGATTCTACCCCTCTTCTCCACTCTCGTGAGACCCCACCTGTAGTACTGTGTCCAGCTCTGAAGCCCCCGACATAAAAAGGACATGGACCAGTTGGAGAGGGTCCAGAGGAGGGCCACAAAGATGATCAGAGGGCTGGAGCACCTCTCCTATGAGGCCAGGCTGAGAGAGTTGGGGCTGTTCAGCCTGGAGAAGAGAAGGCTCTGGGGACATCTTATAGCAGCCTTCCAGTACCTGAAAGAGGCCTACAGGAAAGCTGGAGAGGGACTTTTGACAAGGGCATGTAGTTATAGGACAAGGGGTAATGGCTTTAAACTGAAAGAGAGTAGGTTTAGATTAGGTGTAGTGACGAAATACTTCACTATGAAGGTGGTGAGGTGCTGGAACAGAGAAGCTGTGGATGCCCCATCCCTGGAAACATTCAAGGCCAGGTTGGACAGGGATTTAAGCGACCTGATCTAGTGGAGTGTCCCTGTCCACAGGAGGGGAGTTGGAACTAGATGTTCTTTAAAGGTCATCTCCAACTCAAACCATTCTATGGTTCTATGATTCACTAGTGGCACAGACAAGAAAAAGTATTCTAATACATATCAAAAAAAACAAGTGAAAGCACTAGTGAGTGCTGCTATAGTGAGATTTATTTTTTCTAATTATCAATAATTAAATTAATTTTATACTTGTAGTGTTTTATTCTTGCTCAGGAAAACATTGCTATTCCTGGTTATTGAGTTTCTCTTTTACTTGTAATGCTTTTCTGTCACTAGGAAGAATAAAAGTTCTGTTTTGTGGGGGGGTTTGTTCTTGTTCATTTACCTAAAGCTAAGGTCATGTTTAAAAAAACTGGGCTTACACATGCCTATGCAACGTGATTTAGTTACGTGAGTCACCTTTTATCTTTATTGTTTCCTGCTTCTTGAGGGCAGTGGAGAGCATTGTAGGGAAGGATCTAGCATAGCGCACGTGTGAAGGGAGAAATAGATCTTCAGAATTTTGACAACAAATGTAAGTTTTGAGATAAGAAATTTCTTTTAAAGGTGAAAATTTTGGTTTTACTTTTGAAATTTACAACTCAGTAAAGCTAGAGGATAAAATGGCTACTGCAAATGAGTGAAAAGATGATCCACCAAGGTATCAACAGATATTTATTGTAGAAAGGGATAGGTCAACCCCCCCGTTACCCTCCAGTACGACTAACACCAGCGTAGTCTTCAAAGCACATCAGGCTGGTCATGAACCAAGTCTTTGTAAGAGAAATGCTGCCTACTAGGTTGGATGATAACAACAAGGTAGAAAACTCGCAGTTGAAAACTGCAATTGTTTGCCTGCTTGCTGATGTTTTTAGACAGAATTTTTAATATAAAGTGGACTTTTTTTTTTTCTTTGAACAAGTGCTGGGTGCATTTTCATTAGTGTTTTAGTTCAGGTAAGGTGTGGTGTGTACAATTCTGAAATGATTCTCCCAGGCGTCCCAATTTACCATACTTTGGTATGCATCTTGGAATGGTCTTGGAGTGCACAAATTAGATTCCTTTTGGAGGAAACTAAATCAAGCAACATAGTTCAGCTGGGGCTGAGTGTTCAGTCACAGAGGCGACCTAGAACCAATCTGGCAAAAACCCTTTGAAACCCAAAGTGTGTGTGTTAGATCATAAGCACCAACTGATTTGCTTTACAGATTGGCTCCAATTATCTTGTCCATATGTTAGCTGTTTGTGTGCTTCAGGAGTACTGGTTCAACATGTAGCACCACAGTAGCGTGACCTCTGAGGCAGTGAGAAAAGGCAATAGTAAAGGCGGATGTGATATTTAACAATGTTATTGCTTTAGCAAGTGAAAAACTGAACAAGCAAACAAACCCTACCATCATGTGTCTGTACTCTTTTCCATTGAAATGTACAGTGTCAGAGTTCTTTAAATTTATGTAAGAACTTCGGGAGAATCTATGTCTGTAAAACTTTAAAATAGGGAAAATTCAACTGTACTTAATTAAAAGATGCTACACTTTCCTCTCCCACTGTGTTTTCTGGGGCTTAATTCCACTAAACTGAAATAAAACACTCATTTGGTTAATGTTAAATGTGTTAATTTATAGAAACCTCCAGCTCTTCTGAAAATAAAAGTTGAGAAACTTAATTAAGGGCCTTTCATGATAAACATGGATTATTATCCCTTCATGAAAAAAAAATTAGAGTCTAAGGGGATCTTTGATACATCCAATAAAATAATATAGCCTTTTTTCTTTAACTTGGTGGGGAAGATAAGCAATAAATGTTCAACTGATTTGAACATGGTTAAACTAAGATTACTCATGATTTATCTCATATCAATTTGAAGTTAAACACAGGATTAAGAGTACAGTAGTTCAGCTTTACACCTAAATTTCATTATGTGTGGAAACATTATTTTATAATAATTGACATTTTAACATTGTTTCCAGAATAATTTTCAATAACAAATAAAAGTTAAGCAAATCTTGATTTCATATTGTGTTGCTGAACCTTAGTTGCTGAACTTTCCACTTTATAAAGCTATATTGCATTAACTGTGACAAATACATGTTCTGTATGCCTGTGCTGGAAGGGGGTTGTGTAAGGCAGTGTTTGGTGATTTATAGATTTTATACTAATATGATGCAAAACCTGGCAAATGCTGGCATTATTGCAATATTAGCTTTTTTGGACTTCAGTTGTGCCTCTGTTCCTTCCCACTTCTGGCTAAAGACCTTGTGTGCTTCCGCTCAGAAGGGCAGGGAAACTGGAGGTGGGTGTACTGACCAAAGCTGATGATGTTTCTTTCTGCCCCCTGCACAATGTCAAAGCCAAGTCGCTGTGTGGGGACTGAGCACTTACTGTATGGGTTGTTCAGTAAGCCCCAGAAAAGAGAGCTTCATTTTGGGATCTTCCCACATCCCAGTTAAGTGGCAGAGGGAGGAATTCTATACTCTGCAGCATATATCACAGACTGAAGTCTTCAAGTCCGCATCCCAAGCCCAGTAAGTCAATTTTGGATGATAGAAAGAGAGAGACTCCACGTCTGCCATAAACCTCTGCTGTCCTATTGTCCAAAAGATGATATGGTACCATAATAGTTGGTGGTGTCACAGTGCTTCCCCTCTGCATCTGTATTTGCATAATGGCAGAGTCAGCTGGGACCCATAATGTGTACTGTAATGCTGAATGGGAAACCTTTTGTAGCAGGGGATAGTTAGGTTTTAAAATAGCTTTTGCGGGTCAGGTGTGAATGTGCATTTTAGCATACTCTTTCAAGAACCCGCTGCATACTATGCTTTTGCTCTCTGCAACCAACACAGTGTGCACAGTATAAATGATTACTGTGGACAGCGGCATAACATCCTGCGTGAAAGAGGAAAAGAGAGCTGGAGAGGGAAATCTAAGTAGCTTGAGGGTTTTTATGTTGGTGTAAAACATCCATGCTGGTTTGTAGTAATAAAACATTCATAAACAACTGCCTTCAAATGTAACTAATGCCATGCTTTGAAATAATGTGAAAGTCTAAGCCCCAAATGAAACAGCCTTGAATAATCAGAAAGCCATAACTATACTGGAGTATCTTAGCATGTCTTTCTGATTACCAAGTCAGGATCTAAATACTGTGTTCAGGTCTGTACAAAACAGAAACATCAAAGTTTACACCATAATATTCTTCCTTCCAAAGATAGAATAAAGCAGCTACTCCACCCTAGCTTTGAAAAGAGAAAGAATTTCCTAAAAGCCTGCTCTTGAATTTATTTATTTTTAAAGAAGTAGATATTTTAACAGTAGGATAAAAAGGCCTCCACAGTTCCTTTTTTCCTAGTTTACTTGTAAAATAATATCCACCTTGCCAGAGCCTGTGGGTGTATTTCAATAGGGCTGCAAAACTAAATATTCAGAAGTAGTGGAGTGCTTTAATCTTAAATGAGAGTTGTAACCTCTTTTCCTTACCACTATCACCACCATTTGAGATCAGTTTCTAAAGTAGTAAGCCTGGGAGCCAGATCCCCAGTAAAGGAGAAACTTTATCATAATTGCGGAGGGTATGACTGATAAAAAAGCAGCTGGGGCTGTGTTGTGAATGGAGCAGAGCTGTACTGTCTCAAGTGAGGAGTTATGCTGTCTTTTGCTCTGTTGTAGTTAAAGTTGTTGCTTCCTAATGGGTCCTTGACCATGGGTTTTCGGTTTCAGAACTACTGACCTAGACTGTGTAACCACTCGTAAGTTTTGTGGGACCACAATCACGTCATGGCAGATAGCACGTAATAGAGTTTCATTTTAATTTTATACATTTTGATACAGTCCTAATATTAATTCTGACTCCCTTCCCCCAATGTGTAATTAATCTCTGAAATCCTGTGTGCTGTTTTTAATGCAGTTTGTGATTTTGATTTAGTTTTACTGTTGTAATGTCTAGGACTATTTGCTATATTTGTGATGCAAAGAAGGAACTTGTTGGGAAGGAGTTGCATCTGTTTTTAAGATTTTTCGCTGTATACTATGTGCTATTTTAGCTTTGCTTAGGCCTGACTTTAGACTGGAATATTGATGCTCATATATTAGTTTGATAGAGAATATATATAAAAAAATCAGTGTTGTATGCAACAAAAGGGGTTTAGAGTTGGATACATCTGCTTTTCTCTAAAAGCAATCAGTGTAAGAGCCCATAGAAGGATATTTTTTTTCTCTGAATTTTCAAGAGTAGAAGTTTTTCTGTCTCTTTCCTTTGAAAGTCAATGTTTATTGCACCAGTTCAGTCAGCAGTGATTGGTTGGAACCACAGGTTAACCAAAGTTACTTTCTCTGACTTCTTTTTGAGGATCAGACCCGAGAGATTTTTTGGGCAAAGGCTGCAGCATTTGTAATGCACACTAATGCTAGCTATACTGTGCTGACTTTTTATTTTTCAAAGTTCAAGGTATTTAGCAAAGCACTTTGAACATTTTATAGTTTTGTTGTAAGTGGAACAGACCATTCTTCTTGCTTCCTATGAATAATCTGCATTTCTTAATATTTCCTGAAATATGCTATGTAGTATGAAAATTACACTTGTTAAGAGGAGCATTGCAATACTATATTAATGCAATTGTTATTAAAGAAGATCCACTCTGAAAATAATAAATACAGAACATCAAAACAGTGTAATTGCATGAAAATACATAAAAATGATGTAACTTTGAGGTGTTTTTGAATAGAACGTATTTGGAAACATATCTCTAAGGTATTTTTGATTATGTTGAAATAATTTTCTTGTGGTAGAAGAGTGTTAGGTTCTTTATTATAAGTGTGTAAGTATTAAGGTATGGCAAAGAAGACTTGCTGTGTGAAATGGATTTGTGGGCAATCTAAACATCCTGAGAGTGCAAATCAACAGAGAACTCAAAGGACTGATTTTTCTGTGTTCATGGCTAATTATTGTGCCTATGAGCTTGTCTTGGCATTAAGCAATAGACTAACTAAACAAGTTTGGTTAATGTGCCATGTATGATTGTTGAGCTGGGTCACAAACTCCACTTTCTCCCCCCCTCCAGGGTACAGATAGGGAGGTGTTTAATCTGTTTTCAGATTTAGTCTTTCATTTATTTTTGTTTTCTTCCCTACTTACTAGAGAGAGCTTCATTGTAAGTTTAATAAACCTGAAGTCTTACAATCTGAGATCTGAAGATACTGGTTTGGTGTTAAGAAGGTATATGGTTGTGACGAGAATTTTGGGGTGGTTTTATTTTTTTTTTTTTGGTTAGTTGGTTTTCATCATTTATCCTTGGAAAAAAAAAAACCCACCTAGTTGAATTCACTGTGTACATAGTTACAACCCTAATATTTTTCTGCTTTTGATTTTTCTAGGGCGCCAATGCCTCAGCTTTGGAGAAAGAGATTGGTCCGGAACAATTTCCAGTCAATGAGCACTATTTTGGTTTGGTTAATGTAAGTTCAGTCCATAATTTCATGGCTTTGAAATGCCACGGGTGGATTTGTTAAATTACGACTGTGCCTGAATGATTAATTAAAACACTGAAAGATACAGTCATTGAATATGTATACTTATTGAAGTGTGTTTCAATATTCAGTGTATTTGTTGAAATATGCTACTGAAATGATTGCTGAAATTGGACTGTGTATTTAATACTTTATTTCATTTTACTAATTGTAGAGTACTTTTAAAATTACTTTGTTGCTATTAAAGTGTATAAGTCTTTAAAAAAAGGTGATTAAATATGTAGCTTGTAGTTAATAATATGCCAATTTAAGTGAATAAATACAGTAAAAGTAAAAAATCTGTGATAGACTGCTGATTATGTGAAGTGTTCACATCTGGCATTTGTATTAAGATTTTGAAAAAATACTGAGCCCAAAGGGGAAAGAAATGGTAGAAAAAACATACTGAATTGTTTAATTCAATCATTAGTTTTAAGGAATAATTTAAACTTTAATTGGTAGTATTACTCATGAAAAGTATATCTGGATAGAAATTGCATTATTCTGAAATAAAATATTAAACGATTTTATTTATTAGGGAATATTTAAACCAAGTTGATTTAACAAGAGCTATCATCTTGTGTTTCTTAATGAAACTAATTACTTCTAATGCTGTCCTGCTACTATAACATATGTCTCTACCTCTAGGTTCTTAGCACTCACATGGTTCAAGAGTTTGCAGTCCAACTGTTGTGCAGTCAGTAAATACTCCTACTCATAAGCTGACTTACATGCATCTCGAATGCCATGACTTAAATCAGTGTTTTTTTTCTTTCTGATGAAAGTTTAAGTACCTTCAAAATGATGCATTGTTTCTCTGAAAAGAGGAAATACAGTAGTTTACCTGTTAACACTTGTTATTAGTTCTGTAGCGGAGCTTAGACTTCCCACCAAAGCTGTTATTATCTTTTCTCAAATCTGTTATTGTGTTGACAGATAACCTGTTTTCCTGATTTCTTGTCCAAGTCTAGAGACAATTTAAGACTTAACAGTAAAACTGTATTCTATGCCTAATCTTGAAGTTTTATATATTTTGTACTCTTAAGAAAAGTTTAGATAAAGGACAATCTCCCTAATATATAATGAATATCACCAATTGCTGACTTTCTGTAGTCCAGATGGATTAGGAAATTTGAGGGGAGATCTATCTTTAAGTCATTGCCCTGAACTGTACATGTAAGAGGTAGGCAGCTAAGGTATCTCAGAGTGCTCTTCACTTTCTGTGTAGTACAGGAATGTTGCATATTTTAGCTTCAAACTGTAAAGTTTTGTGGAGCAAAATTTTTTGAACTGTAACCTGATAAAATTGTATTCCATTACATCTATGGCACACTGGTGCTGTGTTTTTCAGGTACCGTGGTTGGCTAAGGAAATTCAGTCATATTGTTGCTTGAATGGTTTCATAGAATCATAGAATAGTTTGGGTTGGAAGGGACCTTCAAAGGTCATCCAGTCCAACCCCTCTGCAAGGAGCAGGGACACCCCTGACTAGATCAGGTTGCTCAGAGCCTCATCCAGCCTGGCCTTGAACGTTTCCAGGGATGGGGCTTCCACCACCTCTCTGGGCAACCTGTTCCAGTGTTCTACAACCCTCATTGTAAAAAATTTTTTCTTAATATCCAATCTAAATCTACCTCCTCTATTTTAAAACCATTACCCCTCATCCTATCACAACAGGCCCTACTGAACAGCCTCTCCCCATCTTTCCTGTAGGCCCCCGTTAGGTACTGGAAGACCGCTATCAGGTCTCCCTGGAGCCTCCTCTTCTCCAGGCTGAACAGCCCCAACTCTCTCAGCCTGTCCTCATAGGAGAGGTGCTCCAGCCCTCTGATCATCTTTGTGGCCCTCCTCTGGACTTTCTCCAACAGGTCCGTATCCTTCTTATGTTGGGGGCTCCAGAACTGGACACAGTACTGCAGGTGGGGTCTCACCAGGGCAGAGTAGAGGGGCAGAATCACCTCCCTCGACCTGCTGGCCACGCTCCTCTTGATGCAGCCCAGAATGCGGTTGGCCTTCCGGGCCACAAGAGCACATTGCTGGCTCATGTTGAGCTTCTCGTCTGTCAGCACTCCCAAGTCCTTCTCCTCAGGGCTGCTCTCGATCCATTCTCTGCCCAGCCTGTGTTTGTGCCTGGGATTGCCATGACCCAGGTGCAGGACCTTGCACTTGGTTGAACTTCATGAGGTTGGCATGGGCCCACCTCTCCAGCCTGTCCAGGTCCCTCTGGATGGCATCCTTCCCTTCCAGCATGTCGACGGCACCACACAGCTTGGTGTCATCGGCGAACTTGCTGAGGGTGCACTCTATCCCACTGTCCATATCACCGACAAAGATGTTGAACAGGGCCAGGCCCAACACGGACCCCTGAGGGACGCCACTCGTGACCAGTCTCCACTTGGACATTGAGCTGTTGACCACCACTCTCTGAGTGCAGCCATCCAGCCAACTCCTTATCCACCGAGTGGTCCATCCATCGAACCCATGCCTCTCTAGTTTAGAGAAAAGGATGTCATACGGGACAGTGTCAAAAGCTTTGCACAAGTCCAGATAGATGATATCTGTTGCTTATCCTTTGTCCACCGATGCTGTTACCCCGTCATAGAAAGCCACCAGATTGGTCAGGCACAATCTGCCCTTGGTGAAGCCATGTTGGCTGTCACCAACCACCTCCTTGCTCTCCATGTGCCTTAGCATGGTTTCCAGGAGAATCTGCTCCATGACCTTGCCAGGCACAGAGGTGAGGCTGATCGACCTGTAGTTGCCCGGGTCCTCCTTGTTCCCTTTGCACGTCTGTTATACAGATTGTATTTCTAACACAGTATGTATATGCCATAAATGTGTAATAAGCTTGCAGAATTAAAATCTATCAGGAAAAGGAAAGGTAGTAACCTCTTCATTAGCAAACTACGGCCAGCGGCCGTTCAGAAAGAATGACAGAGGTAATGATAATTAAAAAGAAATATTAAATAATGAGATAACAAAATAAGAGTACTATTAGAATGAGAAGTGATGTAAATCGCAATCTTTGCCTTCATTGATTTCTCTAATTGTTTTATAGCAACTACAAGAAGTGAAGCGCTCAGAGGTTCATTAACATTTGCTGCTAATTTTTTTCTAATTTGTTTATCGATTTTGTTTATCCTAACTTTGTCCAGAGTAATGGAAAAAATGGAGATAATGTGGAAATCAATAGCTCTCTTCCAACCGTGTGATAGCTAGCCATTTGAGATGTCTGGAATGCAGAACAGGATTTTAGATAAGGATAGCAATTCTGAAATAGAGACCTGTCAGTGGTAAATTGATATTAGGATTAGATATTAGGAAAATAATTTTTTACACTGAGGGTGGTGGAACACTGGAACAGGTTGCCCAGAGAGGTGGTGGATGCCCCATCCCTGGAAACATTCAAGGCCAGGTTGGATGAGGCTCTGAGCAACCTGATCTAGTCAGGGATGTCCCTGCTCCTTGCAGAGGGGTTGGACTGGATGACCTTTGAAGGTCCCTTCCAACCCAAACCATTCTATGATTCTAAATGTAGCGTTTATCCAGAGGCAGTGTAAAAGAAGAGAAGGTAGAAGTACTATCTTATCTCCTCTCCAGCTTTGTGGCAGAATCTAGGGATTATTCAGAGAATGTGCTGAAAGAACAATTTGAGAAGTAAAAAGAATTAAGAAAGGGCAATTATGGGACGCATATGGAAGACCAGGTGGGATGTTTGATTCCGTCAGTGAAGGCTCTAAATGGAAAATTCGGTTTAGGTTTGAGAGGACAATACTGTTTACTAAATCAGCAGGAAATATTTAAGATACATGATAAGATGAAAATGTTATTGTATGATGTCCCATGCACATGGACAACCAGGAACATCAAATCTGCCTATCGTTCTTCTTTCCCTCTACAGTGCAGTAACACAAACTGTTCAAATCTATGTGCTTCACAAATTAAATAAATTATTTTATCCAATGAGTATGAAACATGATATGAAACATGAATAATGAACATTTTTAGTCTCTTAAGAGCCATTGTAGTAGCTCTTCAG
This sequence comes from Tetrax tetrax, assembly GCA_009806455.1. Lineage (NCBI taxonomy): Eukaryota > Metazoa > Chordata > Aves > Otidiformes > Otididae > Tetrax > Tetrax tetrax. Next base: position 224,908 of record WHYT01017828.1, read on the forward strand.
CAGTTTACCAGACTTCTAGAGAAGAAAGTTGGTTATTCAGTCTCTTGCAATGGATCTGTGTGCTTTGCAGAAATCCTATTTACTGGCGTGGCCCATTGCAAGAAATAAAAGTTGTCAGAGCTGCCAGTGCATCAGAGCTGAGAGAAACCCTAGTGCTGCACAAAGACAGTGTTCTAAGCAGATCTAAGTTCTTGTTTATACATCTGTGGGATTCAACAACCAAGTGTCTTCCCAGTTATATGTTGCATCAGAAGAATAAACTACAAGGCTAAAAGCTTAGTGAGTGTGTGGTGGTTTTTTTGCAACTTTCCTGGTTGACTTGTTATTTTACTTTTAATTTTCACACAGGTTTGAGTGCTGTAATTTTGATTTTGGAATTAAAAAAAATTAAGAGATGTGTGTGGGAAACATACAGAGTGCAGTATTTTTGTGAAAGGAAATATTCTGATTTCTCAGAATTTAGAACAGCAGAACCATATGAACTGAAAGAAAGAGAAAACTTTTTTTTTTTTTTACTTTTCTTAGATATGCACGTCTTAAGATGATCCTCACAGAAACAGGCAAGCAATAAACAAATTTAAAACATAGGTTAAAATAACTCTACGCTGTATAGTCTCTATTACCTTCCCCTAATGGGACAGAGGAGTTTCAGTAGCCTGTACAGGCTGACAGTTTAAGATATACAATTAGAATGATGGTCTTTCTTAGACTTTTCTACTGTTATTCTGAGGCAGACTTCACAAGCATTTCATTTCCCTGCAATTGTATTTTGAATAAAGCTAGCTGATTTCTAAAGCTAGCTAAATATCCTTCTTGTTTTGAATCGTTTGATGGGCTTCCAGTGTTTTTGTGTTTCAGAGTGGTGTCGGAGCATTTACACTGTCACTACAAAACATGTGGATTGTGGTTGCAAATTTATTACACTGCAGTGCTTGCACGCCTTCTTACAAGTGTTGTGCTTCTGAGGCCATGCTGACTGTAAAGTGAGGGGAGAAGGCAGGTGTCTCTTGGCCAGGTTAGCAGGAGAGCTCAGCATTGAAGAAGCAGAATTAGAAAGTGAAGGATAGGTGTTCAGGAGGTGGTGGGAGGATGACGAGACTGGAGCAAGGCCTTGGGTGTTTTCTTAAAGGACAGGTGTGCTTTTGTATTGCAGTCAAAGGTGAGAGGTAAAGTGATAATAGTGGTAAGACCAGAATTTATTCGCATAACAAATTCCCTATTTGCTTAGTGTAGAAACCTCCCCACCTTTTCCCCCTTGTTGATTAGTACATGTACCAATATAATTTAAAAAAAAAGCTTCCAATCATTAAAAAAAGATTTTAGGTTTTGAAGAGGTGAAAAGTGATGCTTTAGGTATAGAACAAATGTGAACTAATTACATTTTTTTCAGGAGTTTGTTTTCAAATCATCTGCTATTGCCTACTGTCTTTCTGAATTTGGTTGAAGAAAAGCTTTTACAAACTTAATCTGTTTGCTTTTCTTTCCACAGGCATGTACGTTAACATGCATTCATATAAAATTAATCTCCTGAATTTTGTTCAGTGTTCTGAGTTCTCTATTGCTTCAACTGACTTTGGTCTTCTCTCACTGTGTGTTTGCCATTCTAATTAATTTATCATCAGACTGTTCCTTTTTAAAATTGGAATGTTACAGAGTTTCTAATTTGCTGCCTTTTCATCGTTTGACACTTGTAGAAATTTTAGCACTTTTTCCCATTTGATTTAATTTTTAAAACTTTCTTAACATTTTAATATACTTCTCCTTTTATGGCTATTTCTAATTATAAGTTCATAAATAGTTAGCTTACAATATTAAATGTTTTGACATAAACTACTGTGTGATTTCATCTGCTTCCTTTAAGGAAAAAAAGAGTCTTGGTTTTCCTCTTAAGTTCGTTGACCTACTTGAGTGTAGATTTGGACCACAAAGAAGCTAATATAAGCATTTTCCCTGGCATAAAGAAATAAAAATAATTGACATTAATTTCCTCACTTTTTAATATGGAGATCTTAAGACTTATTAATATGTTTTTTAAAAATACACTTCTTATTCTTTGAGTGTGTCTTGGGTATTTTGAAAGTAGTTCTTCATATTTCATTAATTTAAAATTAAGGATAACAATTTACTTTCCAGTTTTCTGGTTAAATTGCATGGTGCTCCTGTTTGTCGTTGTCTTAATCAGGAGAGCACAAAAACCAGTTACTTCCCTGTTATTCCTAAGATGTAAAAGCCTTTAGTTCTTTTTCTCTGTTGAAAGAACCTCCTCTTAAAATATTTCTAAATGCACTCTGCTAGAGAACAGTCTCCCCATCACAATATAGTCTTAGAATTTACTACTCATATATGCAATTATCTGTATATAAAACATAAAATGTGAAATAAAGATCATATTTATGGAATGTGTGTAGCAAGTATGGGCTTCAATTTGCAGATTGCTGCTGAAAGGTTGGATTACTTGCTGAGGGCCTTATAAAGATTTTTCTCGCACTGTCAGTGTTAGATAATAGGTTTCACTGGAGAAGGGCAGCATAAAATGAGAGGCTCTATCCACTGACAGCTAATGATGCCTTCGCAGAGGTGATGGGGAGGTTTGCAGTGTTGGGGTGAGCTGGAGACAGTGTTAGTGGTCACAAGATTCAAGTGCCTAAGAGCTAGGAATCTGGGGAAGAGGGACCTCTGGAGTGTCCTGGTACAGAGTGGGTTACAAAGGCTTTTCTTGCTGACTCTGCTTGCCCCATGTCAATTCAGTGGCATGCCTCCTTCAAAATGCGCATGTCCGAACTGCACTTCCTTTTCCTTTCAGTCTCTATGTGGAGCTACCACCTGTGCCACAGCTTTGAATCCTGAACAAGCTGTGTTGTGCTGTTTTAAATAAAACTCCTGACTGCCAGTCCTGTTGCTCTGAAATGAGAACTGAAAATGTGGGAACAGGTTGAAGCAGTTATTTCTGACTTTGATATCAACTAATAAGATTTGGAGAATCCAATTTCCGAAGTGTCTGAGAAGCTCTCAATTTACAGCTGAATTTCTTCACAGTACAAGGTCATGCTGTGCCTGTTCTTTACTGTTGTGGCTGCCTTGTGGTAGATGGAGAGATATTTTTACCTGGGCACATTTTGAGAGCTGTGAAACCAGTGGTATTTGTTGAACATTTTGACCTAAGTAAATGCAAAATATTACTAATAAATTTACAATCGAGAAAAATTATACAGTATTGTTCGAATTTACCTAGGCTTTTGTTGCATTTCCTTACAGTGTATTTGTTAATCCTTTGTGAAATGGAAATATTCTTTACTATCTTAAAGTAAAGAAGAAATGACTTGCAGGAAATTTGCCCCTGAATATACATTCTTTTACACTTTGGATTTAATTTTACCTCTCTACAGTAATACTATGCAAGCTAATAAATCTCTCTCTTATTTTATAGTTTGGGAATACATGCTACTGCAATTCAGTTCTTCAGGCACTTTATTTTTGTCGACCATTTCGAGATAAAGTCTTAGCATACAAGAGTCAACCAAGAAAAAAAGAGAATCTCCTTACATGCTTAGCTGATCTCTTCCACAGTATAGCCACCCAGAAGAAAAAAGTCGGAGTAATACCTCCCAAGAAATTTATAACAAGATTACGAAAAGAAAATGGTAACTTATTTTTTTCCTTGCATAATAGTCATAGCAATTATGATTTAATTCTGAAGTTGACATAGTGAAATACCTACATATTTGTTACTTGTGGAAAGTGTTCTTGGTCCTGCAGTATAAAGAAGAGGTGACCCTAGAATAAAGGTGTAACCCTGGAGCCGTTTTGAGAGAGAATCCTTGTCTCTCTCTCTCTCTCCATGTAGGACTGAGTGTATTGTCAGTGGCTTCTTATGAAATTGCTTGCTAATTTTGTCTCTCTATAAATTATATTTTTATAATAAATATTCGTTGTAAAGCTTTTTTTCTGTGTTTATAAAACATTGCTCTTTGAATGCAGGAATCAGTCTCCCAAACTGAGTGTGTAGAAAGGGTGTTAAGACTTCCCTGCAAGAATCTAGCTTAAAACCCCACATATTCTAAAATTCATTTAGAATTCATGCAATACTTAGCTTGACCTACTTTTTAAAGGATTAATGAATTTTAAAATCAGTAAGTAGTTTTGGCTAATTTTCTTTAGTGTAATTTGTATCAAAAATTTCTAGAGATTTCCAGAGATTTTTAACATTTCTTGCTTCTTATCTACAGGGCTAATTGGTTGAAATGTTTTAGAAAATAATTCAGTATTAAAATACAAATGAAACCTTGTGATCTGTGACTCAGTTTGGATCCTCTTTTTTGAAAATATAACTTTTTCCTAAAAAATAATGACTAGATTTAAATAAACTGTATAGGGTACCATATTTAACACTGCTGCAGTAGAAATGTTCATCCTATTGTAATCTCTCCAAGACTATATATACAGGCTAAAAAAAAGTGCTTAAATGTTATTATGACCATTTCTGTAGTAAAAACAAGAAATAAAATATTATAATAACATTCATAATTTAAAGTGACCTCTCCAGCAAATGTTTACTGTGAGTTGTAATAATATTGTTAAAAAAAAAGCACTCCAGTAGCGTACAATCTGTTACCTATGCAGAATAGAAAACTGCCATTCAATTCTTCAGTAAGTATACTTGAGTAAGTATGCTTATATGTTGATACGTTTACAGAAATAGTTCATTATGTCAATGAATGTTGACTAACTATGACAAATGTGGAGAATGGTTCAAATGGAAAGCAGAAAGTAAACCACAGGAGTCATTAAGTTATTTTTAGAAAGTGTTCTTTTTAATGCTTAATTATGTCATGACACTAAAATTCTAAGCTGAAGAAAGCAATTGTAAAATCTTTGGAGAAATCAGATATGAAAGTACAGCTGTTGCTGGCTTTTGAGGTCTCTTTTAATGATGATACTCTCACTTTATTTACAAGTAAATGGCTAAATTGTCAGGCAGCAATTACATGGACATCATGCATGCTATTAAGTGCGTATTTTAAAGGTATATAATTCTGAGCTTTAAAAAAGAGTTAAAGAATCAGGTAGGTGTGTGACACCAATCTAGATTCTATTCCAGTCTATATCCAGATATACCAGGGATGACTGAGAACATAATCTTAATTTATTCTAGACTACAATGCTGCTATTCCATCTTTATTTTCAAAGTCTGAATACAACATATATATATGAATGACCTTAAAGCTTAACTGGCTGGGAAGCAGCTGCTGGGTTGAGGTCAGCTGAAGGTATACTGTTATGTTTGCTTAAATTTGTTCTAATAATAAAATGAGCAATGTGTAACTTTCTGTTCTACTTAATGATAATTTACTGACTGGGCACATAGCCCTGAGAGGATAGAACACCGTGAAGAATCTCTGAAGTATTTTACCTCAAGAGACTTGTAGCTCGTGTTCTGCCTTGGCTTACTTGATTAAATGAAGACCTTACAGTTGGCTAGATTTAGACTTAAACTTGTTCTTCCTTCTCAAAAGTAGTGTAGTAGTTCATTAAATAAACTACTGAGTTCATACTTTTGGCTGACCTATTGTACTACATAGTGTCTCCAGATGATCTAGATTAGCAGCAAATTCTACCTACTTTGCTAATAACTCAGCATTTTTTTTTCTATTTGAAGTTTACTCCTGGATGCCATCAAGTAAATGATAGTAAAGCTTCCATGTAGTCCCTGTATGCACTTCAAAACCTAAGCTTCACTGAGTATCTTTTTCATTCATCTCCAGTCCTGGGAACTATCCTTCCACTCAAGGCCAGTCTCTTAGTATATTCTTGGAACTACAAGCAAATTGCAGGTTTTGATTAATTGAAGTAACTGCACATTAAAAGACTTGTATGATATTAGCCAGTGATATAGAATGCGTTTTACATTGGCAGGTAAATTTCCTTGTAACAATTACTGGTCAGAGAGCAAAGAATTAACTATGACTAAATCCGATGCCTTTATGGTTTTCTTAGTCCTGTTTCTAAAGTGAAGATTTGAAGCAGCAGAGGATTTATCAGGTTGTTATCCCAGGGGACTACAATAAACAATGTTTTCAGGATAGTACCAATTTTACATAAACAGGAGAGTAGACTTGTAAGAAAGAGAGTTCAACTTTGTGCTTTAATCTGCATTATTGCTATGCATCGTAAGTATGTGCCAGTGAAACTTTTCCCCTTCCACTGAATTGATCCTAAAACTGTTATGATTAGAAATGTTGACAATCTGAAGATATGAAGTGGAAAGCATAGTAAATCCCTTATTATCTGTCCAACAAGTCCACCAGTAATAAAGGTGCCAGATATGCCAGTCTCCAGAAGCAATATTTCAGATCTTGAAAGACAGTTCTGTGTATTACTTGAGGTCCTAATTGGAAACCTATTTGCTCTTGCTGTGGCTAGAACTTCAGACTAATTTGTCATGGCTTATACAAATACTACCTTACTTAAAGAGCTTTGGGAAAGAAAATAGTTGTTTAAAAATATCTGTGAATGTAAGCTGACTCGCCCTGCCCTCTTCCCACTGCCTATTTTTTTGTCTTAGTTTATGAAGTATGCGTTTTGGGTTGGTGTTGTATTGTCATGAATGATTGAAGATGTGAAATAAAGACGTCTTCTGTTGTTTTCTCTTGTAGAGCTTTTTGATAACTATATGCAGCAGGATGCACATGAGTTCTTAAACTATCTATTAAATACAATTGCGGATATCTTACAAGAGGAAAGAAAGCAAGAGAAACAAAATGGTCGCCTACCTAATGGCAACATCGACAATGAACATAACAGCCCACCAGACCCAACCTGGGTTCATGAAATCTTTCAGGGAACATTAACTAATGAAACCAGATGTCTTACATGTGAAACCGTAAGTCTGTATATAGTTCGTAAAATGAATTCTTCCATGTTTCAGCACTTTGTGTTTTGTGATTCATTTATTTCAAGAGGCTAACATACTAGATTAGTTTCTGTCTTTTATAAATCTTACATTCTATGAACATTTGTATTTTTTTCTTTGTTAGTGAGAAAATTTTAGCAGCTGATTCATGAATTGTAGGAAAAGGCTTTTGGTCAATATTAGGAAAATACCCAATTGAGTTTTTGTCAATGTGATCATAATCAACTTCCAAATTTAGATGAGAAAATTCTAAATTGATGTATTCCTAAGAGCAGTGATGCCTGCTACTTGGAGATGTGGAGTTATTCTCAAATCTAATGTCTTAGCAGCTTAATGTCATGCTTACTGATACTTTTCATAAATAAGTATTCTGAATCAGTTTCCACTGATTTCTAGTTTTTGAATTTAAAGCTATTGAAATCAAGATACTATGGTTGGCTTTCAGCACAGAGACAGTAGACTGGGATTCTCAAAGAACATAACTTAATGTTCAGGAAAAGTAATCCTTTCCTAGATATCTGTCCACAGAAATTTTTCTAATACTAGACCCTGAGAAATAAAACTACATCTTTGAGTAAGCTATACCAAAATTTTCTTTGAGAATAGCTCTACAATAAAAGAAAGCATATATTTTTTAAAAAAACCTTACAATTGAATTTTACTTACTTGAGAAACAAAAAAAGCAGCATAATTTGAAAATTATGGTAATTCTGTCATGATCCATGCCTTAGATATTGTAAAAAGCGTAATGGCTATATTTTTTGTATGACTTCATACCTATTTTCCTCTATTTAATTAGGTAGTACACGTATTTCAGTATGATGTTGGAAAGGAGGAATTAATTGGATTAAATCTATATATTTCACATATAATTTTCTCAGTGTTCTAGAAATACTCGCCTCTCTCTTGTTTCAAACAAAATAGCTTCCTAATGACATATGTAATGTAACTGTAGACATCAGTAGATCATGGTATTTTGAGTAATTTAGGTGCTGATTTCTAGCTACCATATTGTCTTTCCTGCTAGATTTCCTTTCTCTAATAACAATTTCATGACAACTGTCAGTTGTTTTTCTTTTAGTTCTTGAACTGATTTTGTTTTTCCTTCTTGAAACAAGAGTTTAGCTTAGTCTTTTAATGTGACTGACATCATTACCTTTCCTCACTGTGGCATAGGGAATTACTACTGTCAGGATTTTGATTTAGGTACAATCCTTAATACAACTTTAAAATGCTGATATGCTCTTTGCTGGCATATTTTATTAGGCCTATCACAATTTTGAGAGTTTTACTAGTATTGCTCAGTTCTATTTTTCTGTTAGCTATTGCTGAACAGGCTATACCATATCTGCTTGCCACTGTGCCTCCTTGGATAGCTGAATTTGAAATTCGGTCTTCTAATACACTGTTTTTTAGCATATTGGGGCCTTTATTTTCCAAGTTTTAATAATCTGGAAACTATTTTATCAGCTTCTGTCTACCCAGTGTATCAGCTTGTGTCTAGTTAAAACACAGCGACCTGAAAATGGGCACTTAGAAACACATTTAGACACGTTATTCACAGAAATACTACTTATTTTAAAATACAGTGAACATATATGACTGTTTTAATGTTTATTGGAAGCTGTTGGCATTTAGAGTATTCCTGTGTTTAGAAATATAACTTAAAATGTCAGGAGTACTTGGATATAGCTCATGTAGAAGATTACACAGCAATCGTGGATTAATTAGTGCTTCTTAATTATATTAGTATATTTTTATTTAAATTTGGAATGTAATGCATACTTAAATATAAAGCATAATGTATCTTTGCTCTAAGTGAGAATGATCATCTTCTAACTGGCCAAATGGACTCAACGTTCCTAAAATCAGCATGGCAAGATTTTATTCTGATTTCAATTGTCTTGATTATAGAAAGAAGCTTTTTTTCTAGAGCACTCTGTCTCATTAGTCCATCTTCAAGATGAAAAATTAACTGACTAAGGATTTATCCTCAGTTTAAGTATGGACAGGGGAATATAAGGAACATAGGTATGATTCTTTGACAAAGATTTGTTCCCTGGGTTAAGCCACACTGTAAAATGAATAAATTACAAAATTAATTGTAAGTTGTCTTTACATGCTTTCAATGTGATTTCTTGTTATAATGCTTTCCTCCTTCCTTGATAGAGGCAGTATGATGAAGTGGATGTTACAAATTTTTGTGGCTAATTGATAACAATGGTCTGCAAGTTCATTTGTTTTACAGATTTCTCTCACAATTTAAGGAAAGAATAACCGTAAAAGAGAAAATAATGTAATTGACTTCATTAAGATTAAATTTGAAATGGCTAAATGTGAGCAGGACTTCTACAGAGAAAAACAGGAAATTGTCTTGGGTCCAAACCACCAAACATATTGATAACATTTTTCTCCAGCTGATGTTCTTACTCTAGTGATCAAATGATTCTACAAGGCATAACATTCTTGGGCTCCGTTCTACGTTAGTCTGAAAGAAGGCAATAAGGAAAAACTCAGTGGTCAGTCTGACAGGAGTACGATAGAAGCCTTAGCTATACTGTCCTTTTTTTTTTTTCTTCCTCTTTTTTCTTTTTTTTTTTTTTTTTTTTTTTTTTTTTTTTTTAAACCAAGATAAATCATGCCCTTCGTTTCTACTTGATTTAAAAATAGTTTTTGTCTTAGCACATATGGGAGCCTATAGCAAAATGTGGCCTTGATGTGAGAACAAAATCCCATCACCTTTAGCTAGAATGTTGGAACACCCAAATTCTTCAATTATTCAGATGCTCCTGCTAGGAGTATTCACATGGCTTTTTGAATACATCAGGTTTTGATTCTGCAAGTGACGAGGTTTTCTGATGCGTTCTTCTTTCTTTTTATTCTATAGATGACTGAAATATATGTAATTGGTGACTTTAGTCCATGGAACTTAGTGATGTTTATTTGAAACAGAACCTCTACAGAAGAGGGAGGAGGGGGTCTGGTTAGAGATTGACTTTATATAATTTTCCTTTTAAAAAAAAAAATAAAACTGGATGAGTTAATGTTGAAAAAAAAAGTATTATTCAAACACTAGTGCTCAAATAATCTTAAAAATTAAGAGTAGCAGTTTCTAAATTATCAACATAGATGGAAAAAATCCACTTGGCTGTTCTTTCTATAAAGCTGTTAATGATTCCTCATGATCCTAAGTGCATAATGGACTGGCTAACTTGAGAGAGGTCCTTTAAGGCAATATTATCAGTATTATCACTAAGAAAGGAAGAATTCCTTTTGTGAACTTCTGGAATTTTTTTTTATTACACCAAGAGAGGAAGAATTATCTAATTGCATGTCTGAATAACACTGATCACACGACTCCTTAATTCCAGCTGTCCTAGCTAAAGACTACAGCAGAGTATTTTGTAGAACTGATTTTTTTTTTTTTTTTCCCCTCTGAGCCATTCTTAATCCTTAGGCTAAGATGATTTCCACCAGAGTTCTTAGCGTTATGAACTGGAGTTTGCTAATTCCAAAAGTGGTTTACAATGGGATATTTTGAAGAATTGTCCACACACTTAAACCATAGTACATCCCTGAAGACAGGAAACGTGCAGCACACTGAAGGTGCAGGTGGCTTTTTTTTTTCACCCTAAAAACATATTGGAAGTTTTCCATGTATGTTCCGAACATTACAGTTAGGCATCTAAATGGTGTAGCAGATGTGATGTATACTGGCATAGTGACATTTTTTGTACATGTACACTTATCTTGGAAAGATTACCTATGGATGAGTGGGAGGAATTCTTGCCTAATTCTCTTATAGATATTAACAAGAAGCTTTTAACTTAATTTTTTAGGTTTTTGGATTTGCCCTATGATAGTCTCGAAAACAGTTGTCTTGACCACCAATATTTTTCTTTTTATTCTCCCTTGTATGCTGCCCTTAGGAGCTATGTCTTTCTCATCTCTTGATAATCAGAGAACAACTTTCCAAATTATTTTTATTCTGAGTTGAGAAGGGAACATAAATCTTACATGTTTTAGAGAGCAACTTACATTAGTTCTCCTTTAGCTGTTTAATTTTTCCTGTTTTGAATCAAGAAACTGCAGCCAGGTATCTTTTCTAACAGCATTTACTTTTGTACCTATGAGTCCTGAAAGGCAGAGGGCATTCTTACCAGTGGCACTGAGTATCTCTGGATACAGAGAGGAAACGCTAGCAGATGAAAGTTAAGGTTGCAGATTGCTGTTTCCTAAACTTTTAATAACATAGTTGATTTTCAAGGAAGCTGTGAATTTCATCCATCACTGTTTTTGAGGATTTGTGGTGGAATTTATTCTCTGTCTGTAGGAATTTCTTTTTTACTTTGACTGTTATTCTTGTATTTTCATAAGAAACGGCTCTGCACTGTTTTGCATCTATGAGACCAAGTCCCAAGCTTTCATTTACCAACAAATTTGCTCTCTGCTCCTCATTTAACAGTGTGACTCTAACCAGGAAGAGGCTTCAAAATATTTGTACTCTTTAGTAGGGACACTATGCTATGCAAAGACATAACTTGTTGGAGGGAATCATAGGGGAAGAACGTAGGTGAGAGCACTAAATAGAAGAATCCCAGTGATTGTATTCTTTGTGAAAAAGTGAGGTAGAAGGAACTTGGCATTAATATTGTTAGGCTAAAATCACAGCATAATGACAGCTGGCATTATATACCCCCATAGACACATATACACTTTGTTCTTCCTGAACAAAATTAGAAACAGAGATCTAGCAGATCTTTGAAATAGAAAGGCCACTTTTAAGAATTTTTTAAAGGCTGTTAAAGGGTAAAAGATGCATTCTGTCAATAGAAAATTGTACTGAAAAACAGAGGTAAATTAACATAACTTGTTTTAACTATAATCTACTGTCTCTCTTTTTCTTGCAGATAAGCAGCAAAGATGAAGACTTCTTAGACCTTTCAGTTGATGTGGAGCAGAATACTTCAATCACTCATTGTTTAAGGTAGATGCAAAAGTCTGAATTTTTGTAATATCTCTTCTATTTGCTACCTAGAAAGCAGGAAGTAAAACTAAAATCTCACAAGCTTAGCAAATTCTAGCATATGTAGACTTAGAATATAAAATTATGTTTATATTGTACATGTTTATAAGTATATTTCAGATAAGAAACTAGTATCTATAGCATTTCTTTTTTTTTTTTTTTATATTCAGGGGTTTCAGCAATACAGAAACTCTGTGCAGTGAATACAAATATTACTGTGAAGAGTGTCGCAGTAAGCAAGAAGCACATAAAAGGTACATCAGACTTAGGGAGGGAAAAAATAACCCATGCATTTCATGAAAATACTCTTGTATTTCCTTGTGCGTGTGCGTGTGTGTGTGTGTGTGTGTGTATGAGGCAGGGGGAGAATATTCTTTTTCCCTTCATTTTTTCTCATTCTTCCAGAGCCTACTTCCATGAATAAGGAGAATCCATGTAAAGCATTTTGGGACTCCTTTGATCATTATTTATTTTACGAACGAGAGAAAAAAAAGGTCTTAAGACCAAAAATAAATTCAAAAGACAAGTTAAAACAAACTGCCAGTGACTAATCAAAGATTATGGGTAGTGATTAAAAGTCAATGATTTAATGTGACTTTTAAAACTTGATTTTTGTCTTGATAATAAAATAATTTTTCTAGTTGCTGTAAGAATCTGTTTGATAGCACTTTTTTTTTTATTCAGTCAGAATGAGGCTTGTAACTATTTTAACTGTGTGTCTGGATTTTTAAAAGCGTATAGTTAGTTTTGCTAAATTTCTGCCTGAGAGCACTTCTGAAAAGCATCAGAAACTCTATGGAAGCCTGAAATTTGTTATGTTTAAAGCCAACTCTTGCCTGCCTAATAATTCTTCTAGTTTTGTTTACACCTTTGAAAAACCTCTGATTTTGTGTACTATGTGATATTTATTATTTGAGAATGTATTTGGTTGAAGGAGTGGGAACACTGGCATACCCTACTGGTTTTACCACTGGTTCAGGTGATTTAGTTTACCCTAGATTCCGCACATGGCTTTTGGCATATCTCATCTGCAAAGTCTGCCTCCACACATTGCCTAAGCTTACTAATTGGTGTGTTTAGAGGGTTGTGAAGCCAGGTCTGTCCTGTTGTTTTCTGTTGCTGTAGCTCTTTTTCTGTGTGGGAGGTAATGTGATCCCTGACCAAATATAAGCTGTGTTGACATAAACCTGCCTGTACTGTAGGCACTGCCATATTGGCAAAACACAGCTTTTATTGTTTATATTTTGCTTTTCCTGTGGGGCTTAAGTTTAGTTTCACTACAGTCATAATTTTCTTCCATCTCTGTAATGTGGAGCTTTGGAGCTTATCCGTAATAGCATCTACTCAACTAGCAAAGGTGGTGTACTGAATTTCTTCACCAGCAAAAGACCACCTATTATCAATCACAGCTGCATTATAAGAAGAGGACTTCACTTTGAAAAAGGAAATAGAGCAGAAATTGTATCTGTATCTCAGTAACATAATAAAAATGTAACTCTCCCTAAAAATAGTTGCTTCTGTTATCCTTCTGTCCTTCTGCTTTTTTCATTTCCTAGTTCCCTTGCAGGCCATGAAGAAAATTTGAGTCTAGCAGGGTTTCATACAGGGTACTATCAGTCTAAGTTTAATAAGAAAAAGGGAAGGAAGGTGAGTTTTCAAGGACTTTTTTTTTCCCCAGCCCACCTATCTTTTGAAAAAGGATTGTCTTCTACAAACGTATTTCCTGACATTCTGAAAATACAGTCTTAGAGACATGTCTGAAGTCTGGACTGTATTGTTGAGACTTTTGAGCTACATATTGGGCCTAAGGCAGTTTGAAAACTTCAGCACAGTGCTGATACAAGGCAATTAGCTGTGCCAAGAGGCAGAGCACTCTACCTTGGTTGCTCTGTTAGTATGAGCAAATTTATTGCCTGGAGAGTGGAAGTCTGTGCTTGCTGCCAGGCCAGCTGTGGTTGGCTGATGGGGATTTGTAGGCACTGATGCAAGATTTTAATACCTCAAATTAGGGAAAGGGGCCAGTGGGCCTTCAGTAAAACTAGATTATCACTTTCTGGCTTTGACTGCCATAAAATAATGCTGCAATATTTATACAAAATTATTGTACTAGAGCTCAGCATTATGTTGTTTCGGTAGCATGAGATAAGGTGATAACAGGGGACTATTTGTATCCCACGGCAATGTTAAATGAGTGGCTTGATAGGAAAACTTTGAGTAATAGGTTTGTAACAAAGTGGTGTAACAAAGCTTATTTTAAAAAGCTTGTTTTACTTGGCTGGTTTACTGTGAAATTCAACTGGAACAGCATCTCTGGAACAACTTTGTTGCAATACTTCTACTGTATACCAAGTGGCAAGCTATGGGTTAGGAATGTTTAAAAATTAAATTCTGTGCTGTGTGGTCATTATGTCTAAATTATTATGTGAGTTCATGATGGCTGTTCTTATTATATCTTATAGCTTATTATTTTAAATACACTTGCAATTTTCTCAGTTATTAACATAGGACATATTTATTAAACAGATTATTTGAATTAATTTTAATGTTTGCAAAATTTTTTAAAGACTTCAGTAAGACAGATTTTCTGTTTGTTGATACCAACTGAATGTTTTAATGTTTTGGATGGATATTGGAAATACTGTTGTGGATTTTTTTTTTCAGGATGAAAGTAAAAAAGCTGCCTATGATTCTAGCTCTCCATTTGAAGAGATTTAAATACATGGATCAGCTGCATCGATACACAAAACTCTCTTATAGAGTAGTTTTTCCTTTAGAGCTTCGTTTATTTAACACCTCAGGAGATGCCACCAATCCTGACAGAATGTATGACCTTGTTGCTGTGGTAGTTCATTGTGGAAGGTAATAACTCTATTTTCCATAAGGGATTTTTGATTAAGCGTCACTATGTTTAAAAAACAAAACGAAGCCTCCAGTGTCGCATAACTATAACATTTAAAGACCTCTTAAAAGAAAAGTTTCTTAGGAAAGAAGGCATTGTGGAGAGATGCTACCAGTCCTAACAGAATGTATGGCTTTGTTGCTGTGATAGTTCATTGTGAAAAGTGGTAACAGTTTATTTCACATCACAGATCTTTGTATGAACTTAACTATGTTTAAAAAACCCCACAAAACAAGCAATATCATATAACTCTAATAACATTTAAAGATTATTTTTTTAAAAGTGATCTTAGGAAGAAAAGCATTATAGAACAAATTCCTTTCTAAAGCATTTCCTTTAGGGTGTGTTTGGGTTTTTTTAAGACTTGAGCAACTTTTTCTGAAATACATTCATATATTATGAGTCTTGTTAATTATTTTGTTTCCTTGCTTTCAAAATATGACTGTTAGATTTGTATTTGATTTTGCTATATTCAACAAATGTTCTTGTGACTTCAAGTCTTAAAGTCAGGGCTGCTCTATAAACTGCTGATGGAGCAGATAAAAGCCCCAAAGTTGGAAGTTATGATTTAATATCTACCATCATAGAATAATTTACATTGTGAGGTCAACTGCTTAAAGCTCAAAGCAGCACTAAGTTTGACGTTAGATTAGGTTGCAGTGGGCTGAGTTTCGTGACTAGGAATGCTGATTTCACTTCCTCTTTGGTCTGTTTGTGCCAGTGCATCAATGTTCTGCAGCACAGTGATTTTTTTTCTTTTTTTTTTTTAATTTTTTATTTTTCCTATATTCAGTCAGAATTTCTCTTGCTGCGGTTTGCGACCAATGTCTCTTGTCATTTCACTGTGCATCTCTGAGAAGAGCCTGGCTCTGATTTCTTTATAACTCTTCCTTTTTTGGGTAGTGGCAGACAGCAGTTGGATTCCTCATTTAGTCTTCTCCAGGCTGAATAAAGCCAGATCTCTCAGCCTGTCTTCATCCATCTGGTGCTGTAGCACTCTGACAAATGCAGTGGACTTCTTCCAGTTTATCAGTCTCTCCCTTAAACTGACAAGGTCATGTCTGGAATCCCATGTCCAGTTCTGGGCCCCAGAATGCAGAGTGGTGCGGATTGTCACTTCACTGCTGGCTCTACTCTTACAGTACAGCTCCACGTATTCATAGCCCTGTCACCGAAGTGATGCGCTGCTGGCTAACACCTCATCTTGTTGACCTCCTGGGCCCACCTAGCCAGCTGGTTTGCAGCTGGTGCTGTTGAATGGAGTTAGTCTAGCACAAAACTTTGCATTCATACTTGTTAAACTCCATGAGGTTCTTATTAGCCCATCCTTCCAACTTTATGTCCCTCAAAATGGTGGACCTGCCTTCTAGTTGCCGGTTACTGACCTTTGTTCTACCCACACCCCTATTTCTCCCTAGGTAGACCTAGGATTACAATAAAGATAACTCGATCTCAAGTTGGTCAGGACAGTTTTGGAAAATAAGCCTTTGTGCTATAGTTTTCTGGGACACTCTTGTTCTGGATTTTAGGGAAAATACATTCAGTACATTTCTGACCATTCTGTCCAATTGTGACCATTTCTCTCTCCCTCATTCAAGCTGCAGTCTTGGGAACTTACCCATTCTCAGAGCCATCACTGGAAATGAAACGTGTTTTCATTGAGTTTTGTGATTTGGTACACAGACATGTCCCTCACAGATGGCAAACTTCCCTCCCTGATCTAGACATAAAAATTGTATGAGTGCTGTTAGCTGATTAGGGCAGTTCTAGAACTGCTTTAACTAGTTGTTCACTTTCAGTTGTAAGATCTGGCTATTTTAGAAAGTCTATTATTTCTTTACTTGAAATCTGATTAGAAGTAAGACACACTTTTAAAGTTGGGGTTTTTCTTTTCTGTTGTGGAGAAATTTCTTGTCTGCCATAAACTGAAGAGCTGTGCATTGTAACAGTTTAAATTTAATTGGGAGCTCTTCTCATTGCTGTGAGGATTCCTGAGACTTCTAAACTGTCGGTCTAATTCAGTTTTTGTTTGCAGTGGACCAGATAAAGAGATTCCTGATTGAGACTGTAGATGAACAGTGACTCTACAGCTTTTTCTTTCTTAAGATCAGAAACAGTTTGGGATCTGTTCTGTCCCTGTGAAACATCAGAATGTTTTCTTGATTTCACTTCTCTGTCTCTCTTTTTTTTTTTTTTTTTTAAATATAGAATCATAGAATAGTTCAGGTTGGAAGGGACCTTTAAAGGTCATCTAGTCCAACCCCCCTGCAAGGAGCAGGGACATCTCCAACCAGATCAGGGCCTTGAATGTTTCCAGGGATAGAGCATCTGCCAACTCTCTGGGCAATCTGTTCCAGTGTTTCACTGCTCTCATTGTAAAAAATATCTTCCTAAAGTCTAATCTAAATCTGCCTCCTTCTAGTTTAAAACCATTATTCCTTGTTCTATAATAACAGGTCCTGGTAAAAAGTTTCTCCCCATTTTTCTTATAAGCCCGTTTTAAGTATTGAAAGGCTGCAATAAGGTCTCCTCACAGCCCCTTCTTCTCTAGGCTGAACAGCCCCAACTCTCTCAGCCTGTCCTCATAGGAGAGGTGCTCCAGCCCTTTGATCATCTTCGTGGCCCTCCTCTGGACCCTCTCCAGCTGGTCCATGTCCTTCTTATGTTGGGGGCTCCAGAACTGGACACAGTACTGCAGGTGGGGTCTCACCAAAGCAGAGTAGAGAGGGAGGATAATTTCCCCTGACCTGCTGGCCACACTTATGTATAAATTTTGTTTATATTTTCAATGCCTATGCTGCTTGTTCCTCATTTGAACTTATAATCCTTTTTTTTTTTTTAGCACAATGTTAAATGTAGAGATAAGTAAGACCTTATTATGAAGTTGATATAAGTGGAGGGGAAAAAAGAAAAGAAACATTGAAACAAATTGTAATAGTAGTCATTTTAATTACTGTTAAGTATTGCTTTTCTTTTCAATAAAAAAGCAATTTAATGAAATACATTTCAACATACACGTGTGTTATTGTCTGTGTTCTCTTCTAATTTTATTTTACAGTGGCCCTAACAGAGGACATTATATTGCAATAGTGAAGAGTCATGATTTTTGGTTGCTTTTTGATGATGATATTGTTGAGGTAAGCTTTGTATAACCCTGGACTTTTTACCATACCAACTAGAGTGCATGCACCCCCCCCCCGCCCTTGTGTGTGTAATTACTTAAAGTAAAAGGACTGGTATGCTAATGAAAAGAGGATTCAACTCCAGTCTAAATGAGGAGTAACTGTGAGTGCAGAGCTGTACCTTACTGTACAATACTTTGAATTGCATTTTGGTTTTTATCGTTCTTAGAAGAAGCTTCTTTGTTTATGGCCACTGTGTCTCACCTTTGTTTAATAAGCCATTCCTGTGGCTAGAAGACACAGCAAATAAAGGTACAGCTAAATTGGGTTTACTGCAATTGTTTTCTCAGGGCAATTTGTTGGAGCAAGCCATTTGTTCATATTTCCTAGGGAGGTTATGGTTTAATGGAATGGATCAGTCTTATTGAGTATCCTGGGTTGTTTCAGATGAAGGTGTAACAAATATCAAAATAGGCAGAAACTTCAAATTTTTTTTAGATTTCACCCCAAAATTTGAAAGTTAATCCCTGAAACAGGAGCCTTTTGCTTCTGGTGGTATTCTTGCTAATATTAGCCATGCTTCCAGGACTTACTCTTTCTTAAAAAAAACCCAAAAACCAACCAACCAACCAAACAAAAAAAAACACGGAAAAAAGGTTTCTAACTAATTTCTTGGAACAGCAGTATTCCCTTCCCCAGTTTTGACTTTGTCATCTGTTTTGTCAGTAATCTTTTATTCTTTATTGAGAGGAAGAGCAGAAACTGCTGGTGTTATATTATCTCTGTTTTTTCACTTGTTCTGTCATCTTCCTTTTTTTCCCTTTGTCTATGCATATGCACAAACGGAAGTATGATTGTGCTGTCCAAGTCCTTTTCCTGACTCTACCTGAATTAATAAAATCTATAAAATAAATAGTTTACATTTTCCTTACAATACATGAGACCTGCATAATTAAAAAGAAGAAAAATGAGTGAGACAGGTATTGAACTTACATTGTTAATTGGCAAGATGAGTCAAAGGTATTGAAGAGTTCTGCTCTCCAAGCCACATTATGGATGTTTTTTTCATGCAGAGAAGAACAAACATGGAAATACACAGAGCTGTTGGGAAAGTAAAAGAATTGCTTTTGTGTGTTATCAAGATACACAATAAATTGAAATGTCTCAGTAGGGTCAAAAGTTCACTTTCCTCCAGGGAAAACAGAGAGCTGTAGTAGATCTCACATAATTTCACAAACATCAGGGACAATCTCTCCAGTTTCAGAGTGTTAACACCTGGCAGTAATATATTTTTTTCTCTTAGCCCTTCTCAAGAGGAAGGAAATAATCTTTTTGTTGTTAAATCTAAAACGTCTCCTTGACATTTAGGCCGATAGTTCATCAAGTTGAAATGGCTCACTCCATGAGAGAGGTTTTATTTCAAATAATGAGCATCAGATTAAGTAAAATCTGCTTAAGTGAAGGAAAATTTATCTTTCTGCCTTTTTGTTGTTTGTAACCTAATTGGCCTTGATTTTAAATGTGGCAAGAAAGCTTACTTTCAGTTTCAGTTTCTTTTGTAGCTGAAAATGATGATAGTGAAAACCAGACAATACTCTTTTCACCTCTGAACAGAACTTTTGCATCTTTTCCCTAAAATCTTGGTTATAGGAGGCTTTCTAAGCTAACAGGATGACAAGCAAACATTCTGTGTGAAAAATATAGAAAAATTAGCTTTCATCGCAAAATGTAGAAGTTAGCTTTCATTCTCTACCTTCTCCTTATTCTCCTCTGCATTTGATTGGCTGACACTACTTAAAGTTAGAAATGATAGTTTGTACTTACATTCTTCGTATTGATATAAAGTCTCAGTGGGATATCATTGTCTTCAAAACTTTTCTGTGTGAAACCTATGCAAGCAATGCACATAAGATTGCACTTAGAGAGGATTCGCTTAATACTTAAAAATTTATATGTAAAATATATATATCCGCTACCCTCTGTGCAGTTGATGCCAGAGGGGAAACCAAAACATAACAAATGTAAGAAATATTTTGATTTTATTACTTTATGTAATTATGTGAAAGTTATTTTTGTTTGACAGTAGTTTTTAGAGTGGAACTTAATGCCATGCATATGTTATACAATATATTCTTACTTTAAATTCGGGGGTTTTTACATACAGAAAATTGATGCACAAGCTATTGAAGAATTCTACGGGTTGACATCAGACATCTCAAAGAACTCTGAGTCTGGTTACATCCTCTTCTATCAGTCTCGGGATTGAGGAGGAACTGTGGTGGAGAGAGATACTTATGCCTCACATCTTCTCTAAGTGGAATGGAGCAAGCACTGAAAAAAAGGAAAGCCGGGAGCTCCAGAGGCAGTAGCACAGTTTGCACAGAGCAAAGAGTTTGGGATTCTTAAAACCTTTGTATCATTTTCATTTTATTTGCTCAGGTATCATACTGAATACACATCTCCACTGCATCCCATAAGCAAAAAGAGAGATACCAGCCACTCTTGCAGGAGTTTTCTGTTAGGTAATGCTGTGTCTATGGTCCTAATTCAAAGCCCATTAAGGTCACTGGAAAACCTTTTGTGGACTTCAGTGGAATTTGAATCAAGTTCTAACTGCACTGCCAGATTGGTGCAATAGGAGCATTAGAAATCTGTATTTTATACAGACTTTGTGTCTAAAAGGTGAAGGACTCTTTGTGAACTTAATTTCCTGTGCTTCAGTTTAAAAGAATGAGGCTGGGAGGGTTAACATGTAAGCGAGAAGATATATCTGGGCCCAACACAATTGCCTTCTTGATGGTAGTAGTTTAACTGAAGATATAAACTGGTGTCAGGGAGGCAAGTATGTTTTGCTTCTCTGAAGAAGCTTACGTTATTTATAATGTATGATCGGGAACAATCAGTCAAGATTATGGCTTTTAATCTCCGTATGGGGAAAGATTTGGTTTGTGATAGTTTATTTTTATTTATAAATTATTGTAACTTAGGATCTTGTGTATTGTCCTTTATTCTAAAAAGTATTGGAAATTTTATATATTAATTTGAATTAAAACTAATTGTGTTTAAATGTTAAAAAAGATAATTTATGCATTCTAAAAACAATACCTACAATGCCTGTAAAAAATGAGTAACACAGAAGAGAGATTTCCTTCTGGAGGAACTGGTATCTAAGTGAGGTACTTTATTTAATTGAATTAGAACATCCTCTTTCCATTAGTGAGTGAAAAAAAATGATCAAACTATTGCATAGAAGACTTTAAGAATATATATCATAAGAAAATGGTGGTGCAGTGGTGGTATACTGGTCTTTATCGTTCTTTAATAATTTGTTAGTTTTTCATACTCTAAGCAAATTAGAATGATTTGGCTCGAAGTGAACCATATTCAGAATATTATTCCCTCTCATAAAAATGGATCCAGTTCTGTTCCCAATGGCATGGTTGACTACCTTGAAAACCACTCAAGGTCTCAAGTATAAATTATGTCTGAGTAAGAAAAAGAAATAGACTTGGAATTTCATGAGACTGGGGATACCACATTCCTTTAAAAGTCCTGTAGGGTGAAAATTTCTGAAACTAAGCAGTTTACATTGTTTTAGGTTTATAAACAGCATTGAGAATTAGATCTTGACGAAACGCCTGATCTGTAAGAAATGTGAACTATTGTGATTTGACATTCTTCCATTTACCAGTGTGTTGTTTGACAGTAGCTGAATGTAATTTCTGGAAAGTCGTGGGATGTGCATTCCAGATAATGGCAATCAGGTCTTGGATGTCCTTGTCACTCCCTCTTCAGCTAGTGATTTTTACATTATTGTAATTTTCTAAGGTTATTTTGTTGATACTGTTACAACTTTTAAAAAGAATGTCTCCTGTCTGCTGCTATAACTGACTATTTACTTACCTGTATCTTTTAGCTCAGGAAATGACTTCACCTATTCACTCAGTTGAACAAATCTTTAACAGGGTCACTAAATAAATTGGGCTATTTAGCAACTGTCATACTGTAACAAATTGCTTTTGTAAAATGCAAAGTTTCTAAAGCCTTGTTTTGGCTATAATTATTTTATATATGATTATGTGTCATGATTAAACTACCAGCATTGTAAAATAAAGCTTAAATATTGTGGGAGATGCAGAAAATATGATTGGATTTTTCTTAAAAGGATTCAAATAATTAAAAAACCCTTTTCGGCTTTCAGTGGGAAAAGGGTTAAGGAGTGAATCAGTTGGATAATGGTGCATGTTAGAAGGATGAAGTCCTTTGCATACTAAAGGTACAGTATTGTAAAAGAACTGTCATATTACTTTTTGCTAATTGAAAATGTTTGTGGGGTTTTTCTTTTTTTTTTTTTTAAATGTAGTTAAAAGCTGAGGCTAGTTGCTAAATATTTTATACCCTAGCAAAATTTAAAACATTTTTGTTGTTTCACTGGTTTTACTCCTGCAATGTATTTTTATAAGATACTGACTTTTATTTTGTATAGGGTTTTTGAGATAGTATTCCAAAGTATATATTTCATTTTTCTTTTAGTGCAGCTGAAATAATTGTAAGTTCTTGATTAAACCGATGTCAGAAACTACAACTGAAAAAAAAAAAAAAAAGAAAAGAGGCAGGGAAGTACAAAATATAACTGATTGGTATGTAAAAAGTTATAGGATTTCTTTTTCTTGGCTGTAATACAGTGGGGAGTGCGGGAAAGTTGTCAGTTGTTGTAAATGGTGGAAATTATTTGCTGTGTAACTATGTAAATGTTATTTGGGACTACAGTCCCCTATTTTGTATATTGGAACAAAAAACTTCTATTAAATAAAGTATGTTCTCTAAAGGTAAGTACTGTATCCTTTGTGGAGCCTGAATGGTCAGTCAGCTGTCTTTTGTGCTTTGCAGTATTTTCAAACCTGAAAAATATCTGGAATTTCCTGTATTAAGCTAACAGCCCTGAGCCATGGAGAGAGAAGTGTATTTAAATACACTACATTATATGTCTTTCTAGATGTGTTGATATGAAAATAGTTCAGTGGCAGCCGTGGTTTTGGTGGTGTACTTCTCTAGAATTAGTTTTTAAGTAAGCTGTTGGTTTCTGAGGTAGAGGAGAAGGGAGTGTTCTGAAATACTGTTATTTCTCGAATCCTATTTCCTCAAAAAAAAAAAAAATCTGTATCTTGCTATAAAATACACATCTGAGTTATCTAAGGGATTTCTTGGATTTCTGAGTTATCTAAGGGAAAAGAGAAGGAAAGAAAAATAGGAGTGTTTACAGCACTGATCAAGAGAGTGACCAAAGAATGGGAGTCCAACATCAGAAAAAAAATATGTTACTGGTTACAGCATCCATGCATGATTTGGTGTCAAGTCCTTCACTTGGAGTGCACACCACCACTGTTCGTAATGAATATATGTGGTTATGGTTTTACAAACAGTTCATGCCTTCCGTATTTGTAGTTGTGATGACCACATCCATAGCTTTTCATTGCATGGAAGTAGTGACTTCTAGGTGTTCAGGCACTTGTGTGAATGGTTAAATTGAATTGTGTTTTCAGAAAGTAGTCATAAATCAGATTGGGGATCTTTAGGTCACATTCAGATGTTAGCACATAGGGATTTGATGCTGTTCCAGATCTTCTGCCATACCCTTTAACCTCTGTGTAGACTGGCAGGTATAACACAAGATCCATGGAAGATTGCATCCTTCTGAAGCAGCAGCCTGAAGCCAGACAGGGCATCTTGACTTGTTGCCCATGTCTCCGTCTCAGTGTTTCCACAAGCACTGTTGCATATTCTTTATTTGGAGCACATGTAGGTGGAAGTCTATATTGCTTGGTTACTTTTTTGCGGTGGTGTTTGTAAAGTTTAAGACTTGAAGTATCTGAGGCCTCTAGTTAATTTCCTAACTCCCTTCTTACAATCGAAGGAATTTTATCTTGTACTATTTGAGCCAGTCTCTCAGCTGTAGGTTTAAGGTGATCGTGAAGGGACTTAGGAACCTCATCCTTGTAACTAAAAGAAATGTCAATAGATGAAATCTTCATTCTTCATTTATCAGAACTTACTCAGCTTTGTTTCTTCTTACCTGTTTCTACAGAAATTTCCAATTGCCCTTCGAGAATAATCTTAACTGTGTACAGTTAATGTCATAAACAGATCCTCGTAACTTTCCTCATAACTTTCTTCACAATTGTTCATTCAAAATTAGTAGTTGCCCCTCGGCGTAGTGTACCTCTACAACATGGATTATAAAGGAACAGGGAGGAATTCAGTTCTACACAAAGCCATGTCTACTTACACACATGAAGAGGTGACATCTTTTTTCCTGTTTAACTGCTTTCTTCAATGACTGAATTCAGTAGCGCTGAAAGGCTGGCAGTGGGAAATTTGTAAAGTGTTGCAAATGAATCAACAACTGAGGATGCCAAAAAGAGTTGGGTTTGTTTTTTTTCTTTTTTTTTTAATTTTTTTTTTTTTTTTTTTTTTTTGGGGGGGGTGGATTTTTTTTAAGTTGCCTTCGGAGCAATTATTTGCCACAACTTTGTCATCCTTTTAGATGTATTAATAGCTTACACCAGCAGAATGTGTATCTCTTACTTGCTATCTGTAAGAGGAGCAAACTTCATTTCAGTACATGTTAATGATCTGTGGCTTGCAGTATTACATTGCAGATACTTTTGTGACTTTTTTTCTACAGGTTGCAGATACAGTTTGTTTACTCTCAGAGTGACTTTACAGGGTAAGCTGTCCACTTCTCCTCCCATGTTTGTCTGAGTTATCTTAAAGTTTGTGTGTCTTAGACATTCAGTCTTTGTTTTCCTGTTCATAATGCAATGTACCTTCTATGGTTTCTGTCTTGTAAGGCTTCAGAGTCCTCTAACCTCTCACAGCATAACGTGAGATGTTTAATACATGAGTCTCTTTACATGCAGGCTTCCAAGTACTCCATTATTGCTGGAATTAATATTCTACATAATCTGTATTCAAGGCTGTTCATTTTGCAGCAGCTTTGCTACTGATTGATTGTTATAAATGAACTATGCAGGTCAACTACCATGCAAACAAACACAGGCTTCATCTTTTAAGTACAGAGATCTCTGAAATCTGTTGTTTCCAGTTTCAATGATACAGTATGGTGAGGCAGAAATAAGCTTTCTTTGGTCTGTATTTAACCAATATCTGCAATATTGTCTGCCTCTTGCCATTTTTTTTTTTCTTAAGTGAGTTAATTTTTAGGCTAAACCTAAGAATCTGCTTTTATGGTTAATGCACCCCTTCGGCGAAACTTGTGTAAGAATATGTTGGATATATAAGGAGAATTGTTTGTAGACATCACCAGTTTTGAAATGAACTGTTTGAATGAAAATGAAATCTTCCAGTGTTTTTCCCAGAAGTACAAATAAATTCTATTCTATCTTTCCATCTAATGGCTTGTGATTGCTACCTGCATAAGTGATTGTAAGGGCTCAGAAAAGGGCAAGGTACTTTGTACCTAGCTCTTTGTATAGAACTCATGTTGGCAGCATTAGGAGCTTTAATTACAGAAGGATCATCAGTTGTGTCCTTCATCTGCATTCCGCGGTTTATGTAATCCGGGAGAGAAAACATACAGCAGGATCTGTCAGGGAACAGGGAGAATTAACTTTACAATTTTTTAGTAACATACTAGATATAAAAGCATTTCCTAAAAGACAAAATATTACATTTAATGCAGATTTCTGGTGTTTGGAGAATTCAGGGAGTGCTCAAAACATCCTGCCATTCTAGGCTTTTTTTTTTTTTTTTTTTTTTTTTGTGATAAAATTCTGGTAACTTTTCCTGAATTGCCAAGTATTAGGGGAAGGGACTACAGGTTGAGATTGAGAAGTATGATCCACACACATCACAACACCAATTAGCCTCTTTTCTATATATTGCATGTAGAAAAAATCATAATTAACCAGAGGAGAAATGAGACAAAGTGACTATAGTTCCTAAACTGTTTTTTGTCTTTCATCATAATGAGATTGTGTGCAAGATAATAAATATTTTTGGGGGAAAAAAAGGTTAAAAAAGAACTTGGGCATTTGAAAAAGATACAATGCATGATAATTTTGTGCTTCAGTGAGTAGTAGTAATTGTTAAAGAATATAAAGCAGTGAAACACTCCTTTTGGCCAAATTGGTAACTTTAATAACATACTGAAAGCTTATTAGTAAGGATTAGTGTGAGGTGAAAAAAGCCCCAGAGCCTTGAAATCCTCTGAAAGCAGTGACCATCCTACCAGACTGGAAGACAAAAAAAAAAGAAAGAAAAAGCTGTTTGTGCAGGCTGATAGGGGTGGTCTGTATCATAAAGATACCAGCCTGCACTGTGAGCCTGCATGTCCAAAAAATGGCAACTCCTGATGTTTACGCTGTGTGTCAGGTACGTCTACGTATATCAGAACACACAGCTGTTCATTCAACGGAAGACGTCTGTAAAGAATGTACCCATCATGATACTTACAGCACATGAATATTTGTTTTTAACTGCATACGTATCAGCTTCAGTTTTGGGAATTAAGAAGGAATAGTCTGAAAACACAGCTGCCATGTATCCCTAAAAAAAAGAGAAATCTTGGGTTTATGGGGATGGTGAGTGTAATTCTCCAGAATCTTGAATAATTCAGTCCTGCTTTGGTGTTTCCCTTCAAGAAAACATGTGTGTTTCAGAGAGCTGCCCCAAATCTTCCCCCGAGCACCCCGACCTGCCTGTCACTCTGCTGCTGTCTAGCATGGCAGCCGCTGTTGAATTTGGCACTGTGCCCCCTACATGACATGCACATAACTCTGTCTTATTAAACATTCCTTACAAAATAAGAGGTAAGAGTGGGTAGAAGGCTACATAAGCTGGTTGCCTGCTCTTCCACTTGTGTGCAACTGGTACAGCAGCTTCTTGGACTTATTCATATCTTTGGTGGGTTTTATGTTCAAGTCATTGTTCTAACTTGCTCTGTGTGGTGGTTTCTGGCTGGGACATTTAGCATCTGCTCATGAAGATTATCTCATTAAACCATGACCCGACTCCAATTTCCATTGCTGACGAGGCACGAAGAGAAAGCACTTCCTGATGTTTCGTGGCCATTTACGTCAGTATTACATCAGTATTATCATGGACATTACGTCAGCAGCACTGCCTTTTCTATTCAGTTCCACCAAGCACTGGGTAAGATTATAGGGGTCAGCATACAGGGAGATCACAAAAATTGAAATAATCGTTAAATTTAATAGGAGCTCTGGATTTTAAACACCTTTGTCAATAAGGACCACAGAGAGTATAGTGCAAAAGCCATAATAATTCCTACGGAAGCAAGGAGTGCTGAAAGTTTGTGGTCTTGAATATCCGAGAACAAACCTTTCAAGTGCTCTATAAGAGCGTATGGACCCTCAAAAAGCAACATCTGTCCCAGAGCATAGTCTTGGAGTTGCTGATTCAATGCAGATAACTTACCTTTTCTGGTGAAATGGAAAGTAATGAAGCATTTTTCCTATTCTGTAAGCAAGGTCTACATGAATTTTGAGACTGGAGAGGTTTTTCATTGAAAAGTAGTTTGATGCTTTGTGAGTAATAATTTACTGAAATATTTCTCATAGATGATCAAGTTAGGAGAATTAAAGTTCTAAGTCACCTTATATCAATGCTGGTTTCCCATTGTTGCTGTTATTTTTTAAATTATAGTAAGGAAGATGTGAATATTAGAAGTCAGCTGTGGCGTTAGCATTCCATTTATTTGGAGATTGGTCTCTTGTGGATGTCTAGATCATTATATGTAAATAACTGGCTCTTGCTAATGGCCAACTCAAGGGTCTTTTTCTACAAATCTGTCAGTTCTTGAACGTTTTTCTTAAAGCGTGAGGAGGAATTAAAAAACATTTTGATGTACTTGTGCAAATGTAAGCTGAATGCAGATATGCAAATACTTAAACGCTGCAGTATCTAGCTATGGATCTTTTCAAACTGCTACTTTTATATTGGAAAACAGGCTATGTATTTAAAAACAAAAACTTTTGAAATGCAAGTGCCTGAACCTAATCACCTCAATATGAGTTAAGATTGTACTTGTCTTCTGAATATTTTTTCAGTGTTAACAGTAAAAGTCCCCTAAAATGGAAAGGAGCTACATAATGTGTTTGGAAAGGTCATTTTAATGTAGGTGCCCAATACAGAGTTGGAAGCCTTACTTTTTACACAGAGTTGACAATTTGGGCCTGATTTGTTAATAGAAGAATCGGTCTCATAGATCATGGTGGAAATCTACAGTTCCATATAATTCAAAACAAATTTTTGCATTATTAAATCCCAATTTTCTTAAAATCACTGGAGCTAGTAATAGCAATGGTCAAAGTGTTAAGAATATTCTAAGTGTGGCACAATAGCATAACATATTCCTATGCGAGCACAGATTTGTGTTTATGGATGATTAATGCTAGTGATACAAAAATACTAACATCAACTGCAAGAGCTTTCATAAACTACGTGTGGGAGAGAAGTTCTGTCTTCTTTAAATAGTCTTCTGAAAACAGTCTTTGCTCATAACTGTACTGTGCTCTGCTAATTGCACAAATCTTTCACCAGAATTTAATGCAGTTTCCTTCTGATACTGTTTGGGGCTTGCAGAAAAGGTTCATAATAAATTTAGATTCCTTTATAAACACGAATGAATTTCAAACTAAAACTGAGTTCAAGAATGCAGTCAAACACAGTTACAATTAGTTCCTTCACGGTTCACTAATAGCTCTCTTATTACATACAGAATTTTAAATCTTCAGAACTGAATTAATATTACTTGGAGAACTGTGCTTATTCTGTTTTCTTAGAGTGCTGACCTTAGCTTTTTTGGTTTTGATAAGCGTATGTGCTATTTGAGAAGAAAAGCCGCCTTCTCTGATGTATAATAAACTAAATTACAACATTTTCTAAATATATACATGTATTTCTGTGAAACTCTGTATGTCTTTGATTAAATATTGAAATAAACATTGATGATGATGTTGGTTAATGAAGTGCAATTCTGAGCTATAGGCTGGCTGACTGACTGGAAGGTTTGGGGTTTTGTTTTTTAAGTCATGCTTTGGTTGCCGGATGTAAATATTGGCCTTTCCCTAGTGCCTGTCTTGTGCTCTTTTCAAAGAGCCCTGAGAATAAATCTGCTGTTGCTGGATTAGAACTGGTAAACTAAGAGGTATACTGGCACTGTTCGTGTGTACTCCATTTCCTACAAACCATGATTAGTGTTGCCCCGTATTACTCAAGAACAAGGCAAACTGAAACGCTACGTGTTTGGAACAGATTTATCCACATTCATGATTTCATTAAAAGGTAATTGAGGGTTCACCCTGCGTCTCACCTTCAGTGATTCCCAAGCGATGCCGACTGGAGAGAGCAGGTGGTCCCACCAGGATCCCCTGTTACCGGGGCTCCAGGTACAGTGCTGGCTGTCTTGTCAGAGGAAGAACATTACACTGCTGCAGAATTCAAACACTCTCCCGAAACCAGTCCTCCCTAGGCAACGCCACATATGATATGTGCTAAGTGTTTGATTGTCATCTGGAATTTCACTGATGACTAATTGTGTATTAGGGATTTTTTTTGGCTTACAGTGCTGTTGTGAGGAAAAGCAATTGTCTTCATGTCCGTGTTACATACTTTTAAAAACAGGACTGGAACAGCTTGGTGAGAAGAGGGACTCTAATTCTGTTGAAACATGTTTCTCTTTCGGTGTCAAAAATGAAATCCAGCAATTTGCTTGGGCAAACAATGGGATTGCAGGAGGGAGCTCTGGAGAAGTTCCAGCTTGTTGAGAATGCAGTGGGCCACCTACCAAGCTGCACTCGTCACAGTAAACATAACACCCTGGCGCTCTGAGCCCTGTGCGAGCTTCCAGTAATGTCCTGGCTCAGGTCCATCACACCACTTCTGGTCTTCAGCGTGCTAGTGGGATGCACCGAACCTTTCTCAAACCTCATCCTTCTCTCTGTCATGAGAGTTTACAGCAATGGAGTTAACCAAACCGTCAAGGGCCAGGGTAACATCCACCAGTGGGGTATGGCACTTTCTGAAGGTCAACTCTTATTGTGTTTGTGCAGTTGCGTGTTCAGGGCTACGACTGGGTAGGAATATCCCAGCAAAGATAGTTTTGTTTGAAATCAATGTTTTGTGAAAACAGAAATGTTTTGTGGGAATGTCATTCACCAATTTGTGGTGAAAGCTGCAGAGCAAAGAGAGCAATCGATTTACCGGCCTCCCAGCTCATCGCACAGGTTCGTGGGGAGCCCAGATTTTAGGACTCCGGCATAACTTTGCTATGTGAACTCTTCAGCAGTCAATCCCACTTGGTGGAGCCCTTAGGCCACCAGGCTACTGGAGAGTCATGAGGGTTTAAGACAACATAAATATCTTGAGGCTGCTGTGGTTGTTTAAGGTGTCCACGAGCTACAATGGCTTCAGTCTGAGCATTTGAGTGTTACTGCATATGCACCAGGAGGCTGGATTGATTGCCTTCCCTCCATTTCTACCCTTAGCATGCTTGACTTTACAAACATAATACTATTCACTGGGGTTTGTTTGTAGCTCTCTGAATTTTAATGAAAGGCAACAAGGAGAAGCAGAGGTGTTCTCTTGTGCTGATAATTTATCAGTCCCTAAAAGGACAGGAAACTTTGAATCTGTGTAAAAAAAAAATGGCATTTGAGGTAATGGAACAAGAGGTAGGATGGTTATCTTCTGAACAGCTTGGTATGAAAAAAAAAAAAAAGAATCATATGATATAGCAAGTGGGCTTCACTTGCTTTTCTGAAGAAAATAGATGATCTTAGAGCAAGCTTCTGACTCTCCAGGCTGGAGGAGATTGTTTCCCACTTAACACTCCATTGTCTCGTGCCTGCCCATGGCAATTTTTAAAAATTCCTTTCCCACACCATCCTCTTTTTTGCTTTTAACTCTGAAGAGTTAAACAGTTGGTTAGTGAAAGAGCAGGTTCCTTCCCAGCACTGTGTTCAGGCGGTGCCTGTGGTCAGACCATGTTGCCCAGGGCTTTCTCCACTTGGGTGTTGAAAATGCCCAACGCAGAGACTCTCCAGCCTCTCTGGGTAGCCTCTGCCACTGCTTGACTGTCCCCCATGCAGAAGTTTCTCCTTGCAAGTCTGAACTACTCTCTCTTCGATTTGTGACAATTATCTCTCATCTTCCCCCTGTGTACCACAGAGAATAGCTTATCTTCCATTTGCCATTTTCTAAAACCAAAGAACTATTATTACTTAATGTGATCTCTTGTGTATTACAGAGCTATAAATTTCATAGTATCATAGAATCGTAGAACAGTTTGGGTTGGAAGGGACCTTTAAAGGTCATCCAGCCCAAGTTCCCCTGCAAGGAGCAGGGACAAGATGAGGTTGCTCAGAGCCCCATCCAATCTGGCCTTGAATGTTTCCAGGGATGGGGCATCCACCACTTCTCTGCGCAACCTGTTCCAGTGTTCCACCACCCTCACTGTAAAGAATTTCTTCCTTATATCAAGTTTGAATCTACCTCCCTTTATTTTAAAAATATTACCCCTTGACCTATTACAACAGGCCCTGCTAAAGAGTTTCTCCCCATCTTTCTTAGAGGCTCCCTTTAAGCACTGGAAGGCCACTGTAAGGTCTCCCTGGAGCCTTCTCCTCTCCAGGCTGAACAGCCCCAACTCTCTCAGCCTGTCCTCATAGGAGAGGTGCTCCATTCCTCTGATCATCTTTGTGGCCCTCCTCTGGACTTGCTCCAACAGGTCCATTACCCTATATTGGGGGCTCCAGAGCTGGATGCTCCTGTGGGACACCTCTAAGTGGTACATGACTCTTCATTTAAGGTCCCTCTTGCTGGTGTTTCCAACCAGACTCAGAATTTGAACTCAGTACCCTTCTCTTGCTACCTTTGTACTTCTCATATTACCTCATGTATGGTCTGTCTGAACCAGCAATTTCCTCCCCTCCTCTCTGACTAGTCTCTCCCTCCCATGTTTGCCTTCACCTCACTTTCACTGACTCTGGTTCCAGTTTGTCTGTGTGTGTGAGTCTCAGCTTCCATACAACCTGCTCCGCACCTCCCAGTTCTACCTGCATCTCAGGGCAGACATCTTCACCCACGTGGTTCTACTCTCCATTCCTCCCTCTGCCTTCCTCAGCCTCAACTCCCCGCCTGACTCATTCCACCAGCTCCAGTCCTGCTCTCCTCTTGCTCTCTCTCCCTTCTCCTCTGGAGTTGGTCTCAGACTTGTTCCATTGGCTAAGAGTGCTTGGCCTCTCCGTACCCAGCCTTAACAGCAGGATGCTTCTGCTGCTGATTCAAGTCTGACCCCCAATCCTGGGACTTTGGCTTGTGACTCATGAGTCCCACCTTTGAGACTTGCCAATTCACAGACTCAAGGTAGGTAGAACTTGATGATTCTATGACTCTGCTCCTGTAACATGGGGTTACCCTTTGCCAGGGCCTGCGCAACACTGCCTGCCAGAGGGGACACTGCCACTTACTTGGTTTTCAGCCTGGACTCCCCCTCTGCTGTGCAGTGGTTTTGTTGTACAGTACAAAACTTGCGTGCTTTAGTTACAAGCCTTCCTACCTGTCAGTGGTCTGATCCTCATCTCTGCCTGCGCTCTGGCTTTGACAGCCACGTCAGCTTAATTTTCCTAACAAAGTCACAATACCCTTTCCTTCATCTCCATTGATGCATAGTATGAGTGCTCTGCTTAGAGTTTAGTCATTTGTAAACTAAAAGCACTGGCAAGATGACTTCACTTCATTACCTCCTTGCTAAGCAAAATTATCCTTGAAACTCACCTGTAAAATCATCTGCTGTGCTGTGTCTCCTGCTAATAATATCATAATTTTTCTCATTTTCTAATTTTAGACTTGCACAGCTCATATCCGTTGATATCTAGCAGTGAGTTGTTGTGTTATCCTGAAATTGTAGGGGGGGGGCGGGTTATCAGCACCTGTTTGTACAGCACGGGTCCAGTGGGACTGGGGCCCTGTGTGCAGTGGGAGGTCAATCATAGCAATCATTATCTACGGAGGGTGTCGGACACCCAAATAGGAGGCATTCCTTACTGTTGAGCTCAGATTTATACTTGTATTCCCCATGGCAGTGATGGAAGCTATATTTTTTATTTTGTGATTAAATTAGTTCAGTGTTATATCTAATTCCTTTACTTTTTTCCTCCTTTGGTGGTGGTGATGATTTCCATTTGCCGTGGGACTCCTCATTCTCGGCTCCACGTAACGCGTTGCCATTTTAATGTTCTGTCCTGCAGAGCGGCCACGTTGGGGTTTCCTGCCGCTGTAATTAAGCCATGGTGGAGGCTGGGGACGTTGCGGGGCATCCCGTG
>WHYT01017828.1:281330-327906 GCA_009806455.1 Tetrax tetrax
TCAGGTAAAAGGGCATTTGGGTTGCTGAGAAGCCAGCAGACATCGCCCTGAGGGCTGTCTGTGCCAACAGCTCCCAGCAGCCTCATTCCTTCCAGCGCCCCTCATTCCTTCTCAGCATCCCGGAGATGTCGCACACCCAGCGTCTCTGCCCATCTCACCCCACCAGCCCTACTTTCCCCATCTCTCCAGCACCACCTGCCTCTCACAGCCACTTCACCCATCCTCCTGCCCAGTTCCTGGGAGGAATGATTTCCATTTCATACATTCTCTTACTCCTGCCTGCAGCCCTGCTTAGTGCTGGGACAATTCACTCCTGCAGCAGCAGCAGCCGGGAGCGTCGTGGGTGGCCAGGGAGAAGCTGCTGGCTCAGAGCTCAGCCATGTGGGACAGAGACTCTGAGTGGAGCTCTGAGTGGATGTCAAGGGATGAAGCTGTGCAGAGTGATGTGTCTGAACATACCAGGCTCAGGGAGTAAGGAGACGGAGGCTTCTGAGACCTCTCTGCCAAACAAGTTCTGACTGAGATTTAGAAGCTGGCTAAAGCCGCATGGGGTTCGAAAGCAGCGTCAGTACTCTGAGCGTGCCAGTCGCTTAAGCCAGCCGACTCAGGGATGCAAAAGTTTCTCCAGAAGCAGGTCCTTTGAGGCCACTAATGCTGAAAACCATGGTAGTTCCCCTCATTTCATGCTTGGAAATGGAGCAGAGCAATTTTGGCTCTATTTGTTCCAAGTCCACCTGCATCTAATACCTACCCTGGAAAAAGCCAGCAAAAAAAAACTGCTAAATTTAGACACAAATAAAACCTTATTGCAGGAAGTATCTGTACAGTGGGGAAAGGCTCAGCCTTGCCTAAAAGGACTGTCCTGGGCTGGGGAGCATCTCTCTTCAAATGAGCAGGAGGATGATGAAGTGAAGTGCACTGACACAGATCAAGCAATGCCACTTTGTCCTGTCTCCTCGGGGAAGTGACTTGCCGTGCCACGTTTCAACTTGGAGAAGTATCCAGACACAGGTGTGCACTAACTTGATTTCCTTTGTATTGTTTCTTTCTCAGTCCCATCCAGAAAATGTACCTCACCCAGCTGATAAGAGTCACCACAAACCACACAATGTCTGGTGTTGAAGGCAGCCAGATCGTTCCGTCGGCCTCGTGTCGGTCGTCGTTACACATGAAGGCTGGCAGAGGATAAAGCGGAAGTGAGCAAGGCAGCAGAAAGATCAGGGGAGCTGGGATGCCGTGGCAGGGGCTGTGGCATGAGAACCTCGTTAGTCAGAGGGACAGTCACACTGGTGTGACTCAGCTTGGGAGAATGTGCTTTATTGATGACTTAATAAAAGGTTGTTTAGTTGTTTTTTTTTTTTTTTTTTTACTTAAATAATTGCTATTACTGACTCATTGCTAGTGGATGTCAAGGGCAAAGGAAGCATGATGGCACTGGCTTACCTAGCAGACTTGTAGCTATCACTTCAAAGTTTGCTCCATGTGGTACCACCTGTAGCTTCAGCTCTCATTTACTGTGATTTTGGTGGCTTTACAATTTTGCCAAGTAGGTACCATTTGCACTGAGTTTTCCCATGCTGGTGGTCTGCCTTGAGCTCGTTATTAGTAGCAGGAATTGTGGTGTTTCAACTGTTTCCAAGAACTAAATTAGGCGGAAATGTTTTGCAGATGACTGTTTTGTACATCACAGGGCATAACAGGGCAGAAGTTCTGGCCTCAAAACACCACCACCAATCATCAATGCTTTTGAAATTTATCATTCTCTGCTTTCTCAGATCTCATGTGCTCCCGAGACTTCTCCAAATTCAGCCTCTCTGGGAATGCTTTATGCCAGTGCCAAACCTGCTGTGCCTCAGCACGTCTCTGGTGCATTGCCATCCTGCACACAGACCACCTCTGGGGGATGCAGACCCAAGCTTCATCCACACGTTAGCGTTGGAGCAGGACTTCAGCTGCTGGGTGCTGTGGACCAGAGGCCAGAAAGCCTCTCAGCCCTCTGCTTTTGATGCTTCTCCTGTTGGCACAGAGAAGCAAGAAGGGAAAGGAAGTGTCTTTATTTGAATGCCAGACAGAAATAAGTTCATCCAAGGATAAAAGGTACGGGGGAAGGAGGAGGAGGGCACTAGGAGACAGACAGACTGGAGACAGCAAGGGCAGAAGGGGTCAAGCTAGCTTGGAGGGGATAAGCAGATGAAGAACAGCCTGTAACCAGTACAGCACGCTCCTTTCTTGAAACCTGGAACAGGACCCAGCACTAGCAAGTCTTCACATTCCTTGGCAACCAGCAACATCTCCGCCATCAGCTGGTGCAGGTGGCGTGGGGTTGGCTGTCAGGATGCATGGGCACATGGGCATGGACATCCCCTGTGGGTTCTGCAGCAGCTCATTGGCCACAAACCCATGCGGTCAGCTGCCACATCCTCAACGAAAGGTAGTGTGAGGTTCCTGGGGTTCAGCAGAGGGTAATTACTGCTGGTACACGCTCTGGAGAAGGAAGGAAGAAAGAAGGAACAGGGCCATACACACCACTGTCTTACAAACTCTCTGCAATGACAGAGGAGACGTTGCTGAGAACATTGACAGCACCTGGGAAATGCCGCTGTCCATGTGACCTCCTCTCCAATCCTCAGAGCAGGAGCTATCCTTTCTCATTTTATTCCTCGTTTGAGTAACCCCATGCTTTAATCATCAAACCTGAGCGGCTCCAGGAGCGCAGGCCTACAGCACGTCCCCTGCTGTCACAGCTGACAATCTCCTCAGCCTTTCCCTAGGTCATTCAAGTCATCAGGGGAGACAACTTGGCTCTGGTCTTTCCGCTTGTCCGAGAAGACTCTGTCCCAGGCTCTCACTTTTCACAGTAATTTTCAAATTCTTGCCAGCATCAACTCATTCAAGCTTAAGCCCATTTATTCTCAGGCTTTTCAAAGTCCAGGACACATAATGTACTACATGAAGGGCAATCTCTATGCTAATAGACGATTTCCCAAAGAAAGCACCAACCTGAGAGTCAGAGTATGATTGACTTTTTTTTATTGCTCGTTCTCCTATTGCTATATTTATAACACTGAATGTTTTTAGAGATATTACTGTGTGTCAGCTAGAGTTATTGCACCAGACTGAACTTAAACAAAGGTGGTGTCTTGCCAATATTAGAAGTCCAAAGTGACTAAGAACCAATATGAATTTACTAATTTCATTCTTGTTTTGCTTAAATGTAAGCCCAAATAATCTCAGAGAAGACAAGAAATACTTGTAACAGCTGAAAAATTAAAACTTAAGCCATATATCAGCAGAGATTTCTGGAAGACGGATTAGACACTGAATCGGTTTTATTGGCTGTTTAAAATGTGGCTAAATAAAGCAATAAGAATGTGCTCTAAGAATAATTCAGCACTGACAGAAAGACCAATTGTAACATCTCTGAGCCTTTTCTTCAATAAGTTTTTATGATTCTCAAGAAAAGAATCCCAGTCCCTGAGAATGAAAAATGGGTCTCTCAAGTACTCACAGTTGCAGTTGTGTTGGTCTGATTTTGTGCCAGTGCAGTCTAGATGGGAGCATGGGGACCTATGTCCACGGTAACAGAAGAATATCTCAGCCCTTGCATATATACCAGCCTCCTGGCAATTCCTCTTAGAAAAAAAAAAATATGCTTTGTTTTGCCAAAGAAGCATCACGAAGTGTAAAGTAGTTTTTGGGCAGCAGATCTACCAACAGTGGCCACTTGAATTCTCCCCATGTCCTCAGTAGCCCCACTTCAAAAATTCCAGCTCTTGCCCTTTCTGCAGCTTTCCTGTGCCCACCCAGCCTTGACACCAGCCCTTGTTTTTGGGAAATATTTTCATAGAATCACAGAATAGTTTGAGTTGGAAGGGACCTTTAAAGGTCATCTAGTCCAACCCCCCTGCAAGGAGCAGGGACGTCTCCAAACAGATCAGATTGCTCAGAGCCACCTCCAGCCTGGCCTTGAATGTTTCCAGGGATGGGGCATCCACCACCTCTCTGGGCAACCTGTTCCAGTGTTCCACCACCCTTACTGTAAAAAATTTCTTCCTTATGTCCAGTCTAAACCTGTCCTCTTACAGTTTAAAACCATTGCCCTGTGACCTATCACTACACATCTTTGTTAAAAGTCCTTCCCACCTTTCCTGTAGGCCCCTTTAGGTACTGGAAGACCGCTATCAGATCTCTCCAGAGCCTTCTCTTCTCCAGGCTGAACAGCCCCAACTCTCTCAGCCTGTCCTCATGGGAGAGCTGCTCTATCCCTCTGATCATCTTTGTGGCCCTCCTCTGGACCTTCTCCAACTGGTCCATGTCCTTATGTTGGGGGCTCCAGAACTGGATGCAGTACTCCAGGTGGGGTCTCACCAGAGTAGAGTAGAGGGGCAGAATCAGCTCCCTTGACCTGCTGGCCATGCTTCTTTTGATACAGCCTAGGATGCAGTTGGCTTTCTGGGCTGCAACAATGATGTTGGGCTGCATAATTTTCTGCCTTCCCTTTTTGATCACATTTTCCTTCTTCCTCTTTTCTGTCTTCCTCACCCTTCTCCCTTTCTGCAAAAGTTGGCATTTTCTTTCCCTCACCTTCATCACTGAATCAGCTGGCCTACACATGTGTGTCTGTGTCCATGTTTCCCTGGTCCAGCACACAGATATTTGCACACTCTCCTCGCTCAAGCATCCTTACTCTCCCCAACCCTACTGCTAGATCTTACAGGCTTGTCTCTTCCCACCTGTCTCCTTCTCTCCAGTATCATGTAAATCACTTCTTCATCTCCATCAACTCTTCGCTCTCTATTCCTTCATCCTGCTTCAGGACGCCCCCATGCCGGTTCCTTGCAACATATTGGCTGGGAGCTCAGGGGGTACACAGACATCTGCAGACATCCCATGCTTGTCACTGGCCTCCTTGTGCCGGTGGGACCATCCAGCTTGTGTGGACATCAGGTCCATCTCAGACTGGTGGTGCTGGTCTCCACAGCATGGTTTTGCTTGCAGCAGGCCTGACCTCCAACAACGGCACCAAATTGCTTGTAAGCATCATGTCTTGGACACCCCAGCCTTTCCACAGCACCTTGGCTGGTCTGGGCATCCTTCAAGCTGTGACCACCCCCACTTCCCACCCCCACCACCCAGAAAAAACAGCTGGGGGTCCCCGAAAAGTCCTGTACCCCACTCCACAGCTGAGGCTCTGCTCTAGCTGCAGAGAAGGGTGATGCAGGAGATGCAATCATCTTTTTGGGGAGGGGGGTGCCCACATCTCCACCCGCGGAGCATCGCTCCCCCTCCCCCCAGCCCACGGGGAGCGCGCTGCGGTGCCACAGCGCCACCTGGTGGAGCAGGGCGGCTGCCTCGCAGCGATGTCCACACCCCTCCTCAAAGGGCGGGGGGTGAACCCCCTCCGGGCACGATTTGTGGGTTGTGGTGGCTTAACCCCGACTAATTAAGCTCCATATAGCTGCTTGGATGATCCTTCCCCCCAAGTGGGGGGCGTGGAAGGATAAAAAGTGAGAAATCTCATGAGTTGGGATAAGGACCGTTCAATAATTAATATTTTAAAAAAAAAAAAAAGAAGGAAAACTTTTTAAAAAGAAATATAAGGAAATTAAGTGATGCAAAAGAAAATGGTCGCTCACCACCAACCGACTGATGCTCAGCCAGTCCCCAAGCATGGGCAGCCCCACTGCCAACCCCCACCCCCACCCCAGTTTTCTTGTTGAGCACGATATCATACAGCATGAGATACCCTTTCTGTCAGTTGGGGTCAGCTGTCCCCTCCAAATGTCTTGTGCACCCCACTCGCTGGCAGGGAGCAGAAAATATCTCAATGCTGTGTGAGAACATTTCAGTGGTAACTAAAACATCCCTGTGTTATCAAGGCTGTTTTCAGCACAAATCCAAAACTTCGCCCAGTAGTAGCTACTGTGAAAAAAATTTAACTCTATCCCAGCCAAACCCAGTACATTCCCCTGCAGATAAATGGGGGACTTGGGACCCCTGGTAAAGTACAACCCTAAGAACACTTTAAAAGTCATCACTAACAGCCCGTGGAACAAGGGCTTTAGCTATAACAAGGAATTAGCTATAACACAGTCAGAAGGCTCCTCTGGTGCAGATGAAGTTCCCCCAACAGAAAATTTGGTCAAAGCCCATTCCTGCACAATCCCAAGGAGCGCTTCTTGGAGCATGGCGAGATTTCAATCTCCTCCGCTTCCAGTCTTGCTGTCTATACACAGCGCATTTGGTACAGGGGCAAGTGAAACTCGCTGCTGCCAGAGCTGTCGCAGATCTCCTGCTCTCTTGCTTTTACCAGGGATGACTGCAGCCTATTACAACTCACTCCCTTCCATTTCCATTAAAAACAGCCGCGCATTTTCCTTGAGGTCTTATAAAACTCCCAATGTAAGTCCCCCATTTTGTGGAGAACCGTGCTTGTGGGCTCTCTTTTCATCTGCAGACATGTAGCCTGCGTGTGGGTGGTGCGTTGCCACCTCCCTGGGGTCAGCAGAGCCTGCCCGTTCTGCCTCCCCTGCTCGCCGCACATATCAATGTGCCATTGGAAAAGTTATGAGCTTTTTATTGTCACTTGTGGAGTGAGATATTGAACCATCGAAGCGCTTATTCATTTCTGGTTATCTGATTGTCGTAATGTTTCTAAACTGCCAGTTGAAGGCAAGAGATAAACTCCAGCCAGCCTCAGACTGAAAGGCGCCTTTGACGTAGCCAGGGTTTTTTTCATCGAGGGATGATATATTATTTATTGACCCACACAGGGTCACCTGGAAATACTTCATGCAAGGAATTGAAAGGAAAGAGTAAATACTGAAATCAAAGGCCTGCAGGACCTCATTTTGCCAGAGGGATGGTTTTTCTTCGCATGGTGGACCCGGCCCCGTGGCTGGGGGGTCTGGTGCTCAGAGGGGAAAGAAACTCCTGTGCCCTCTGTCCTTCCAAGAGGAACAAACACAACATGGAGCAGAATAGGCAGATATATTATTTCTTTCTCATAGAATTCCCTTTCCCTGTTTTCATAACCTCGTTCTTTCACACCAGCCTGGAGATGGTTAAGCAGAGATTTAGGGGCCAAAGTGCTGTTCACAGCTCCTTGAGGGAGCAAACGGCAGGGGTCTCCTTAGGGTGGTGGGAAGATCCCACCATTGCTGCTGAAGGAGATCAGGCAGGAGGGAGCCTCGCTCTCCTCTAGATTTCCCAGGGCTGCCCTCTAAAAACTGATACAGATGCATCTCTGAGAAACAGCACTCCCATTGTAAAGTGAGAAAAGGCTTTTCTGAGCCTCGAGGGAGTTGTGTGTGTGCAGGGGCTTCAGAGATAATAATTTTCTGAACAAGTCTTTGATATTAGCCTTCCAGCATTGAATTTCAAGAGAAGACAGGAGAGCCATCCATCTGCTAAAGGGAATATTTACCTCTCTCATTCTGCATCTCTTTTCGTTGTTACTATGGTCACATGTTGTTGTAATCACATTTTATTAAAGAGACTCTCTTGTAAAGACTTTTCTACCCAATGCATCCTGCCAGCTTTCTGTTCATGAATGTCTATTTACCTATTTAGCCTGTTTGATGATGACATTTTTAAGGCCTCGGGGTATTTGGTTTCCAAGCACTGATAGAATTAACAGAGAAGTTCCCAGCATGATCATGATTTCCTGAAGTTCAAGGCAAGTTGGAAGTAGTGGGGTTGGATTTCTTTTTTTGGTGTGTTAATGAATAAAATGCCCCTTTCTGAGAAAGATGATTTGTGAAGATTTTGGCTTTTTATCAATCATAGATCAAATATAATAGGCTGAAGGAGAATTAGTGTAACTTGTCTGCTTGAATGCCTTTTGACAGAATTTTGTCCAGCCTGTTTCTCAAAGGTCTCCAGTTGGCCTTCTGTGGTCTATACATGGATTCTACAATTTCCTTTGAGTTGTCGGTACTCTACCAAAAAATATCTTAATTTCAAAAGCAAATGGCTCTGCAGCAAAGCCTTGC
Organism: Tetrax tetrax; assembly: GCA_009806455.1. NCBI lineage: Eukaryota > Metazoa > Chordata > Aves > Otidiformes > Otididae > Tetrax > Tetrax tetrax. The sequence goes on from WHYT01017828.1 coordinate 289,325, forward strand.
TGTGCACCAGGGTGGATGTGAGTAGTAAGACCAGTGCCTTCTCCACAGGAGCTGTTGGAGGATGTGACAACTCTGTCTCTGTCTCTGTCCCTTGCACCTGCCTGTCCTTCCAAAACCAGGATCTGGGGAATGGAGAGGATGTGCACCCAGATCCCATCACAAACCACAGGCCAGGGTACGGCAGCTGCGTCTAAAGCCTGGGAAGTGTTCCTGCATCCCACCGTTTTCAAGAAGCTGGGTTACTTCTGTCCACTGTTGGTAGAGACAGAGAATACAGTCACTATACCTTCTGTAATGACCTGAACCTTGCCTGAAGGCTCTTGCAATATCACTCTCAGTTGCTCTCCTATTCCCATCCTCGCAAGCACTCCTCCTGGTTTGCTGGTGTGAGCTGGTTTTAGAAGGGTGCCCTTTACTCTATCATCCCTATAATCATTGAATCAGAGAATCACAGAATGCTTTGGGTTGGAAGTGACCTTTAAAGATCATCTTGTTCAACTCCCCTGCCCTGGGAAGGGACACTTTCCACTAGACTGGGTCATTCAAAGCCCCATCCAACCTGGCCTTGAACACTTTCAGGGACGGGGCATCCACAACTCCTCTGGGCAACCTGTTCCAGTGCCTCACCACCCTCACAGTAAAGAATTTATTCCTTACATCTAATTTAAATCTACCCTCTTTAATTTTAAAACCATTACTCCTTATCCTATCCCTGACCACACTGCAGAGCAGACCCATGTTAGGCTTCTCTTCACGTGTCCTCCAAGCTGGGAAGTTAATTGCTGGTAACTATTTATTAGCCTGGTTTAGTTTGAACATTCAGAGCGGTTGAGCTGGCAGTGTCCCTTCCACGTTGAGTATGAAACGTTGGCTGAGTTCAGTCTGACCTGGCAGCGGGACAGAGCTCTCAAAGAAAATTGTGTCTCTATAAATGTCATGAAAGTGGATAGCCAGGCTTAGACAAGGATCCTTTTCAGTGACTTTGTGACAGCAAACAGCTGTAGCTGAGCTCTCAGCTTGTCAGACACCAAGGAATCTGCACAAGTGAGAGCTCTTATGAACCTCTCCCAGCCAAAAGCAGAGCTGGAATCAGGCTTTATCATTGTTGATGCTGGAGTCAGTCACAAGGCGAGTCCGTAGGCTTTGGGAGGCCGAGGGCTGAGCACAGCTCCTGAAGCAGCTCCAAATCTACCTTACCACCGCTTCTCCTCCTTTACTGGGGAGACCCCTGGCTTGGGCAGGGTCAATAGCAGCACATTGGTCAAAAGAAGCAGAAAGTGGTGAGTCTCTCACTGCAGTGAGGCAATGATGCTGATGGCTCTGTTGGCCGGCGCATGTGGGCTGCTGGGTGGCCAGTATTGCAAACAACAGCCGAATCCTAAATGAAGCAAACCCAGCTCCATAGCTGTGTCTTTGCTCCTGAAGCGTCCACACGATGCCCAAGTGAATGAGTAGGAGCTGCTTTACGGCCCAGGCTGTGTCCTGTGCCACCGAGGAAGGCTAACAGGCTATTCCACCCCTCCAGACACAAAGTCTGTCCAGCTCAGTGTGTCCTTGCCCACTGCAGTTCAGCCGATGCTTTCAGCATTCATCCCGAGGTGCCCTGCCATGCCGGCAAGCCCAGCTGCAGTGGAGGCCTCCCCAAATTGCGTTGCCATGGCAATCTGTGCTTCAGCCTCATCCCTCTTGGTCACTTGGCACACAGCAGGTCTCACCTCCTCCTTCTCACGTCTCTCGCCCCTCCTGCCCTGTTCTCCAGGGCAGAGTAATTGTTTTTTCTGTGATGTTCCACATGCTGAGCCTTTGTGGTCCCAGCTGGACTCTCCGCAGTCGCTGCTGTTGCACAAGCCCCTTTTTAGGGGGAGCGTCCATCCTTGCTTTTGTTGGACTGCTTTGCCACGATTTACTTGGTGGTGAGAGCTGTGCCGGGGCTGCACGGGCACCACAGAAATTACATCTGATCGTTTGTATGAAACAGTGGGATTGCAGGGCCAGCGCCAGGGGCCAAACTCAAGTGACTGATGATTTGGAGTTTTGTGATCAGAGGTTGCTGCGAGGGTAAAATAATAATGACATCTTGCTGGTGTTTTCAAGAGTGTTAGCTTTCAGGTGAAAACAGCACTCATCCCTGCGTTGCTGAGTTAATTGTGCACAATCAGAGTTTTATCTTGCCTGATACCAGTCACTGATTATCTGCACCTAAAATCTGCCTGCCTCCGGGTGCCACCTCTGCCATGTCCGTCATTGTGCGTAGCTGGTTTAAAACACAACATGGATGAGCAAAACAGGTGAAGGAGAGGCAAAGGTGAAATCGCATGGTGAGAAACTCACCCTTCCTTTTCCTGGGGTGAGGAGGTAGGAGAAGAGGTTGAGGGGATTGCGTTCCTCTTTCCAATCCTCAGCATCCCCAGGTGCAAGGAGCAATACCAGACCCTCGACAGGGGAGCAGCTGCAGGAGAGCAACTTGGTCCAGTTCCATAGAATCACAGAATGGTTCAACTGTGTGACTATTTGCAATTAGCTGTCTGTAAATCCAGCAGCTGGAGTACCATCGAACTTACCTGGCCCAGTTCCTAAGTAGTTCCCAAAATATTTAGAAGAGCACTGCTTGTGACTAAATCAGCATGGCACAGGGATGATGATGAGAACATAGGAGTGGCCATGCCAAGCCAGCCCCAGCCAGTCCAGCACCCTGTCCTCAGCAGATGTCCGAAGAGAGAAGGCGGCCATTTAGTCTTATTAAGGTTGTGTTGATGCCCATCTTCAATGGAGAAAACCAACGGAAGGGGATCTAGGAAAAACAGAAGGACCAAGCAAGCGTATTGAGATGTTTTTAAAAAAGTCTCTGTTCCATACAGCAATCTACAGCTCAGGGGACACTGGGGCCTTTGCACCTAAGGCACCTTGGAGGATTTCACTTCACGAGCATGTCAAAAATACGTGGGAATGTGTGTACATTTACCTTACATCTGTAACGACCTCTCACAGGGAGCTCCACAGATTTAAATACTGTACAACTGTATAAACTTCACACTGTATAAAAATAAATATATTTTTGTTTTTCTTGAAATTGCCACTTGTTGGTTTTGTTTGAGTCTCCTTAACTCTTGTATTAAAAAAGGCTGATGAGTGGTTCCTTCTTCTTCTCCATGTTGTTTGCAATTTATTACCCACCAGCATATCCTCCTGTCTGGTTTTCGGGTTGAGGAGTTCTCTTTACCTCTTTTTCCCGTGCACAGAAGCCTTTCTGTACCTTTGATCACCTTTGTCAGCTTTCTCTGTATCTTTCTAGCCATAAAACAATATCCCCTGTCACCTGTCTGTAATGCTGTGTAAATGCTAAGTAAGGCCAGTGTGTACCATTCACTAAGCCCAAGGAAATCTTTGGATGTGTATGAACCCCACAATGCTGAGGTGCACACAGAGTATGTCCCTGTTCATGGGAGAGTGGATTCAGTGCAGATGTTCATAGTGGAGACCAGAGTGGAAGGAGGGAATATTTGTAGGACCGGACAGCGAGGAAATTCTCTTCCCTACAGGGACACAGCATCCTGCCACAGCCTGAAATAACCAATAAGAAATGCAAAATTCTCTGTACTGAACACTGGCGAATGCCTGCTGAATCCCTGGAGGGAGACATTTTAAGTGTGGGAGGGGTTGGACACATCTCTAGAGTGACAAACCACATTTCTAGGGCTCCCTTGAACCAGGCAGTGAAGATCAACCTGAGTCAAAGCCACTCTGCAGACTCCAGGTGCTTGCAATGAAATGCAAAGAACCTGTGCTGGCAGTTAGAGGTGAGTGCAATATTTAAGTGCCTGCCTTAAATTCCCGGAAGGAGTTGGGTTATAGAAGGAAAGTTTTGTAGGTGTATGGAGTCTGATCTCATTGTTCTTAAGATGTGGCAGCATAGATCCTAACACAGGGTTCTCCTAGATTCTTAGTATGGACCTTGCAGGAGTGATTTTCTCCTGTAATGACTGTCATTGAAACATGTAACTAGAAAAGCTGACACTTTTATACCCAAGTCATAGCCCTTTTTTATACCCTAGAGCTAGAAGGGGCATCTGCTGTTCAGGGTGGCTTTGCAGACCCCATGAACTGGTGACACCATTCTTAATGAACCACAGACCAAGCTATAACAGTGCCTTCCTCTAATGCTGAGCCGGATTTTTCTTGCCAAGCTCTGTGGCTAGCACACACCTCAAGGACAGTGGAGATGCAAGTCCAATCCCTGCCTGAAAGCATCTCAATCCATGTCTTCGTCTTGCCAGGAGAGGTCTGTATTGCCTGCCGTTCAGCTAGTTGGTGTACATAGGAAAAAAAAAAAAAGAGTGCAACAAAATAGTTCTAGGCCATTTGAGCATTTGCAAGGGGAAAGGGCTTTCTTAGGACAAGTTTTTTCAGCCCTGCTGCAGATGTCTGTGCTCCAGGTAGAGCCCCGTTGTACGCTGGGTGGGACTGCGTCTCTTTGTGTGGTGCAGAAGGAGCTCCAAGGCCCCTGGCTCACAGGTGGACCCTTGCCCGGCTAGACGAGCCCTTCCCTGCAGCCACAGCAGACTGACCTTGATGCATAAAAGGCTGCCATCAAAGATGCCTGGTTGGAATCAGACAGGCCAGGGACACTGTTTCTGGTCCTTGGCCACCAGCCTTGCTCTCTTTCCGGCACCTCGATGTGCTGTTATTTCCTCCTTGGCTGCTTCCCTTGCCATGACACTGAGATCAGTTGAACCAAAAAGTGTGTGGTTGTATCTTTATGTGATGAATATCGAGACTTAGTGACAAAAGTGTAGGCACTGTTGCCTTGAAAATGTGTTGCTAAGAAGCAAATGAAGAGGCTGAAAAATGCAAAATACAGGTAGCAAGGGAAAACACAAGCACAGCGATGGAAGGAAGGGAAAATCTGTGCTCATAGCTCCCTATAATCAGATACTGCAAGGTTTAAAACCTTGCTTTCAGGAAGATCCTAAAGCCTTTTTATTTGAGGGCCTAACACCCCGGTGCTATCACCTTCATAACAAATACCCCAAAGGTGCTCCAGGCTGCACACACTGACTTCTATCAAAGGTATGAGCATTTATAGTGCTCTGCATACTTAGTGTGCCATGCAAACATCAGCTAATTAATCTAGGTAATATCATAAAGCAAATTAAACTATTTATCTTCTCAGAGATAAACCAGTAACCAGAGTTTTAAAAAAAATCAGCTCTCTAATACAATGTTTAATTAAAAGGGGAAACTGTTAACGGTGTTTAATTTATTTCTCCAGAATAAAGAAATTTCCTGGTATTTCTGCTATAGGTGAGTCCAGAACAAATGGAAGGGCTGCATTACATTCATTTGGAAGGTTTGTTTTCTTTCCAGTGTTACACCAACCTCAGCTCATTTTTTTCAGAAGCATTGCCTTTTTCAACTGGTGTAAGCACTTAGAGAGCCAGAATCCCAATTCCAGCGATTGCTCCTTCAGCTGTTGTCTTCCACTTTCATATGCATACAAAAGAAGACTTAAACAATGCATGCAAAAATAATCTGATGCTGAAATTGGGTTCAGCTCCCTTTCTTTTCCCCCACGACTGCTTTTCCCAAGCCAAATGAAGTTGATTTTCACAGGGCCGAATTCATCCAGCCTAGCAATCGTTGCTTACAAGCTGGGCATTTATTTCATTGCAGTCTTTCCATCTCTCCCAGGAGCACATGAGCGAGAGCACAAGCCAGAGCCAGCCGTGTTCACAGGAGGCCGCAGCTCCCGCTGCCTCTGCAAACCCACACCTGGGCTTTGGCAGAGCCCTGCTTAGCTGAATAAAGGCTTTGAGGATGTGGCCATATAAAGTAATGTAAATACTATATAACAACTAATCTTCATTGTAGAGGAGGAAGTAATGCAGCTTTATGAGCGGGAAGGTCAAGGAATGTTATCCACTTTTACTCAGGATCTTTGTGGTCTCTATTTACATTTTATCCATTTGCTTTTCTGTTGACACTGGCTTGGGATAGAGGAAAGTCATGCAAAGATCAGATTGCTGGTCGAGATCCCCCAAAGGAAGGAAACAGCCATTGATTGCACAGGACCTGATGTGGCATTCTTCGTGGAGCTCCCTGCCCCACTGCGGAGCTCGCTGCCCCACTGCAAAGCTTGCTGTCCCTTTGCTGGCTGCTTTAGGCTCCTCAGGAGTGCAGAGTGGAGCCTCCTGCTTGGCCAGGGCTGGCCGTGGGTCTCTGGTGCAGCTTGCAGACTGTTATGGCCTTGCTTGAGCAATTTCAACCAGCTGGAGTGGTTCTGATCCTTCAAAAGAGAACTGGGCCTGAACCACGGCAGTGTCCCTGTGTATATGTTTGCTGACCCCTTGACCAAAGGGAAACCAAGAGTGGTCAGAAGGGGATTCTATCTCCACTGTGCTCCCATCATCCACCCTCATTCTTTCACATTTTGGAACATTTTCCAATAAAATGGAGCACAGCAAGAGTGACAATAGGTAGTGATCTCTTCACAAGTGTTATTCTTTCTAACTGTCCGTCTAACAACTGAACATATTTGCATGCTATTATAAAGTCATTATATGAGTATATATACACACAGAGACACACAGTTATATACCAAGAGTAGTCAACTTAGAGTTGAATTTTTTTTAAACATCCGTTTTCCAAAAAGTTATGATAGGCTGCTTTGTAAAACATGGGGAACATTCCTAGATCTTATGATTCTAAAACATAACAAGTAGAAATTAAGACCAAGGAAAAAAACTTGCATGAGATCCACAAGTAACATGAAAGTTATTTTGCTTTGGAAATTAACAATTTAACAGATAACCACTTGGTTTTAGGATACGCACTAGCACATAACACAACACTCAAAATATTATATGGCACCAGTGCAGGTCAGATTTGCAGATTCTACTCTCAGTCTAGGGGTCTGAAAGATAAGAAAATTCCAGTTTTCTCCAATTTCAGATTTACCTCTGTGAAACAGAGACTGGAACCAGAGACTGGAACACTTGCCCGTTACAGAAGTTAGAGAAATGCTAATGCAGCCTGATCCTTCATGCTTGCTTCTGCTCTTGGTCTTAAATGTGACAGCAGGGAATTCTCTGCCAACACTGGGCTGTACTATGGGTTGAGTGAATAGTCCACCAGGAGAGAAGCTGTGCCCCTGCAAAGGGTTTTCTGGGCTTGGGACAGATAAACTTTCCCATTGCCGTACGCACATGTGTGCATGCACACACACGAAGCTGGCCAAAGCCTCAGGGACTTTTGCCACCATCCTGTTAATCATTATCGAAACAGAGCTGTATTTTTTGAGATCTCTGACCTGTTTTGCAGCCCTGAAGGGTTTATTGCAGCCAGTGCAGCCTTGGACAATGTTTGGATTGTATGTTGACAGCGAGCCAGCTGGCTGTGGTTCAGAGCTCAGTGACACGGAGCGTTGCAGGACTGCCCATTTGTACTTCTTGGCCTCTTGGGAAAACGGAGCAATTCCTGCTTCAATCAGCCAAGGGTGAGTGGGCGGCCCGAGGATGCAGGGCAAGGAGGAAGAAGCCGGGTGAATTTTCCTTGGGAGATAATGAGGTCACGTGGACGTTATGGTTGCAAGAATGTGGATTCAGGACTGAGGAGCAGTCAGGTGAAACGGGATGGTGCAAGGAGATCCTCTGTCTTCAGTGGACAGCTCCAAATACATGACATCTCAGCCTCAAATCTTAATGAGATTCATGCATTTAGAAACTGCTTCTCCTAGAGGTCTTTTTTTAAAGCCCATTTATTTTCTTTCTTTTTTTTTTCCGGGACTCTGGAAGCTTTTCCTGAAGTCTCTGCTGGTTTGTTGAAGCCTTGAACTTCAGCAAAAAGTTTATTCAACCTTGAATTCATTCAAGAATTTAGGTACTGTCCTATTCCTGCTCGCCTAAATAGTAAATAATTTCAAACAAAGGGAAGTCAGAACCATTTTGTCAGTCATATTGGTTAGCCAATATCTTGCATATCCTGCTTTTTACTCCTGCATATCCATTCTGGTTGGTGACTCTCAGGGTAGAAATCTGCTTCAAATCCCATGAAAATGAGACAGTAAAAAATCCATAAAGAAGTGGAATCAAAGCTCAAACCCAGTAGCTTTTCTGGATAAGGGGCCTGTGACTAGATAATCTTTAAAGGTCTCTTCCAACCCAAACTGTCCTATGGGTCTATGAGTCTACAATAAGTGCATGACCATGCAGTCATTCAGGGAAGCTCCTCTTTGGAACACATTCTCAAGAGGACATAAATAAAGAGATTGGTTCCTTCTTCTCAGTACAGGAAACTCATGGAAACATGCCATGCCACATAGAAAGCATCTTCATGGGGTCAAAGGAGGGAGCAGAGATAGCTGTCTCCAACACAAGAGTCTGTCTGCCCTTCTGAAGATCATGTTCTCTCTACTCTGATTAGCAACAAAGACGTGCAGGCCAAGAGATTTATTCTTTACATTTATCAAGAAGATGTTAGGAAATGGAAGGATATTTATCTCCCACCATCTCCCCGGTAAAGTTTCAGCCAGTTATGTCATATCTCCATAGGTTCACATTTTATGGTCCACTGCCTTATGTTCTGCCTACATAAGGCACAGAGTTATGGGTAAGCAAGAGTATGTAGGAACAGACAGCAAACCCACTATCAACACCAGCCAGACCTCAGTGAGATCAGACAGACTCACTTTCTGCTCCCGTTAGTCAGATTGCTGTAGGAGCTTCCAAAGAGCACAGGGGGTTGCAGAGGGCCTGATCCCAGCTGCTGAGGTTCACGCTTCGGTGGGGCTAGAGCTGATCAAAGGAGTTTGTTTAGTTCTGGGAGGCTGAGTCCTTGCAGAAAACTGTGTGCTGCAATCAGGATGCTATCTACTGTAATCCTTCTTTCTTCAAAACATAGAAAAATGTGACTTTTTAATGAGACCAGGAAGGGGCTCTATTGACTTTTTTTTGCGTGTGTGAAACAGCAGTACAATTTTTGAGTCTCCCCTGCTGTCTCAACAGTTCAGATCCCAATGCTTTGCAGAAATGGCAATTCTGTGCAGGATGAAATCACTCGGAACTAACTGGTACAAAGAAGGCTGCAGACTATTGACAAATGCCTCCTCATCAGTTACAGCCAGCTGTCCGGATGTGTACTCTGAAAACCTTTGAAATTCTTGGGGCTGAGTCACTTTGGTTACATTTATCCATAATCTTCCTCGGCACTACTCAGGAGTCTGCAGTAAGCAAGTTTTACTTATTAGAGATAATGAACATAATTCACAAGTAATTCCACTCCATTTTACCAACTACATCACAGGCAGTCATCCTTAAGGTATAAAATAAACATGCTCAGTAACAGTTTATTTTACTCCAGTCAATAAGATATGAAGGCACCATGTGTCCAGGAAAGAACAATTTAGGGAAATTAAGAGCTATTTCATGAGTGCAAGAACAAAGCTCACTCCCAGCATCTCTGCTCTGTGGCTCCTCTGGTGCCTAAGAACAGGCAGCATATGTCGAGTGGGGACATGAGGGGTATGGAACCTTCCCCCAGCTGTCACTGGAGCCATGTTTAGACCTTGGAGATGGAGCTGCTTGATGAGTGGAAAGGGGACATCAGTGTGCGCCGAGGGTGGTCGATGGCCATGCACTTCTCTGTGGGTTGTCATTTTGGGGTCTTTCTGAAGACCAGCAACCCTTCTCTTAGAAGGAAAATGTTCAGTTTGCTCCCATGGGTCAGAAAGGTGAAATCTTTGTGAAAAAAAAAAATCTCTATGGGGGCTGTTCCACTGTTCTGACTGGAGGAGAGGGTTGTTTTTTCCAGTAACAGCTGATCTCCTAATCTTCACCCTGTGCAACAGCTCACGTGTCCTTGTCAAGCTGGTCTAAACAGACAGCTCTGCATCCTTGGCAAATGTCTTCAAATTTTGCTTTTAAACGAACCAGTCCTGGAAGCTGAGCAAACCCTGACTCACCTGGGCTAAGGTCTTGTGGGATAACACACCAGCCTGATTCCAGGTACCCTAGCCATTTGCCTTCAGCTTTCACTAGGTTTTGGCACAGAGTCCCTCTTGGCTTGTAGCAAAGCAGAAGATGATCTAGGCTGCTCTGAACTTCAGAGGGCATGGGGAAAGCAGCTTTACTCTTCCTTTGATATCAATCTGTATGGATGCAATTATGCCACCAGTACATTTTATTAGAGGAGGGGATAGCACAGGATGCTGCATGTGCTTTTCTCCGCCCCCTGAAGGGAGCACTGTGCACCCAGTACACAAGGTGCACAGCTCACTTTTCTCCTGTATCTACCCAGCTCAGTTATTGTGCTCACCGTGGTGACTAAGGCCAAGAAGGTGACAAGCAATCCAGACAGCTCTCCAGAGCTGCCAGACACTACATCCTTCATCCTTTGATGGCAAGGCTTAAATGAGGCACTTTGACCAAGCAGTCGAAATGTAGCCCATAGTGTAGAAAGATGGGATAGAGCCAAGTAGGAGTATAAAGGGTGTAAGGGCAGAAAGTAGAACTCATACCAGAGACAAAGGCCTGCTGGGACAATGCAGGGTTGCAAAGAGCAGCAGAAGAGCATGAATGTGAAATATAGAAGTGGAAAAGTCTGGAAGAGAGTGAAAGAAACAGAAGAAAGCACAAGGATTAACTCTGGCAGCAGGATGCTGCCAGGTGGGGTGAAGAAGAGCTGAAAAGAACAGAGAAATGAAGAACAGATAGCAGAGTCTCTGGCCCTCTGATTTATAGGACCCATGTAAATGCTTAGTCACACAGTGCTTTCATTTTCCAAAACTGCCCGGTCATGGTGCGGAAGGCGCTCGTGCCATCACTGCACAGCCTTGTGCAGGATCCCTCTCGTTTCTGGTGTGGGGTGCAGTGCTCTGGCAGGCACCTCCGCAGACCCTGCCCCACAGCCCCTGCACCGCCTGTTCTCCTGTGGTCAGAGGACATGCTGTAGGCACATGTGGTGCAGAATTTGTACCTATTTAAATTAAGTTTTCCAGACATCTTGCTCTGCATACAGCTCTTTGTGTATGTCTCGTTGCTAAGGTGCACAGGATTTTTCAAGCAGATAATGTAACACGATGTTGTGGTCCCACATGCTACATCTCCCCAGTGGAAGTCCCTAGTTGGAGTCATGGTGTTTGAGGCAGGAGGTTCCTGTCCTCCTCATTAGTTTAGTTGACTCAAATCTTTCTTTCAAATTCAAAAGCAAGCCCTGGAAGAGCAATTTTGTGACCTGTGGTCACCTTCAGAGTGCTGAGGCTCACTAGAAGGCCACCCACACAGGATGCTGGACACTGACTTTGCACCAGTGTGTGCAAAATGCCATGATTGTCACATTTTCTGTAAACTACCATATGACAGAGTGAGTGCATTTCCTTTGAGTGGTGTTAGTTAATGTGTGAACATTTAAAAGGCCTTTTTTTTTTTCCTGACAGGGACATAACCTGATACAGGGACAAAGAAGGTTCACACAATTAAGACGTGCTACAAAGTGACAGTGGTTGATCAAGCAACTAACTAATTGCATCTGACTGTGGCAAGTAGAGATTCTTCTGTCCTGAGTTGCTTGTAACGAAGGAAGGAAGAGAACTGGGTCACCTAAATGGCGTAAGGCTCAGGCTAGCCAACACAATCAGTCGCTTCACTTAGTCACCTTCACTGGTGGGAAAATACAGACAGCTCTCTGGTACCCCTGGAATCTTTATCCAAGATGTTGTGTGCAAAAAAAATATTTAGGATTAGAAGCATTTGGTATTTTGGATGTATTTCTAAAAAGCAACTGTTATTTTGTCACCTAATCAAGGTATATAGTAGTGTTTTATTACCAAATCTGAAATTTATTATAGTTGTTTTGTGGTTATACACAAGGGCTGAATTAGTGTTTTATTACAATAAGCAACTCATAACAGATATCTAATTAAGGTATCTTTCTATCTCTCTCTCTTGTTTGGAATTGTTCCAACACCAATTTCTCGCTAGCACTGAACAATTGTTACTATTAGTGACTTCAATGCCCTGAAACAAGACTGAATTAACAGGTAGAGAAAACATGATTGCACCACTAATCTTCTACGTAAGTGGTTTGATTGGTAAATAATACAATAATACTAGTTAGAACATCACAGATGCTTATCTCATAGACATTACACGACAAAATAAATATGTAGCTATAGATATATCTTATTACGGTACGGTGTAGTCTGCATGATTTAAATTACCTATAAGAAACAATTAAGCTTCTTTATGAAGTCAAATGTCAGGACCAACAGGACCAACTTTGTGAATGCATCATCACAGAAAACACAAGCAAATAAAAGAAAAACATAAGCTAGGTGATTGATCAGATATTATTTCATGTTTCTGAGATCCAAGTAATATTTTGTGTGTTATTTTGTGTCTCTGCTGAAAAAAAAATCCTGAAGATAGCTGGAATATGCTTGAAAAAGGTGGCCTCATGGCAGCAAAGGGAGAAGGATTTGATCTTGGTGCTAACCAGAAGCAGGGCTTTAAGCTGTGAACATAGGCTTTGCTCATTGCCCTTTCTGTGCATTCAGAAAATCACAGGTTTGGATCATCTTTGTAAATAACAAGGCTGTAACACGTACAAACTTGCTCCTAGCAGCAGTTTCCCTTTCCAGCTGCATCTCCCAGGCCAAAACTGTTCCAAAGAACAAGAAATATCCCAACAAGAGCTTGAAATAGTCCCCTGCATAGTACAGCTATTCAATTTCAAGCTCAGGAAGATCATGGTGCTACTACGGACATTGTGCTTCTGAGAGGTGTTCCATGCTGCTGAAGTAAGTGGGAATCACTGCACAGCACTGCAGCGTGGTCATGTTCTCAACAAGGGGTCTCAGAGGGGACATTGGAGACACCTAATTTTCTATTAGGGATTTAGTCTTTTGGAAAAAATTTCAAAAGAAAACATATGCTCAGAGAACATACAAGGCAAGTCAAGTTGATTTTCTTATAGAGAAAGTAAGGAAGAGGCAGGCACTGTGGCATGTCTGGAGTCATAGCTGCAGTAACTGGGGAAGGTGGGAGCAGAAGGTGGGTTTCACTGTGTCCCACCCTGTGCTCAGACATGGGACCAAACCCAGAGAATCTCTCAAAATTCATCAAGACTAGAAATAAAAGCACCCAAAAATATTTAATCTCAAACTTGTTTCTTCCTTTCCTTCCTTGGAAACAGTCCCACCATCCACTTTTAGATAACTTTTTCTTTCTTCAGTTATAATTGTATTCATTTCCTCTCTTCCTCACCTCTCCTCCCTCCTACCCTAGGACTTGCAAGTGGGTAAGGCAAATGGTGAAGGCCAGTACCTGTCACACAAACTCAGCAGGCACCAGGGCTGGTAAAAATTCCCTGCTCCCAGCTTTTATGGCAGGGTGCAATCGGTGGCTTGTGTTTGCTGTTTAAACAAAGGAGCCTTGGAATTAGAGAGAAGATCTTCCCCAAGAAGCTGCTGACTCCTGAAACCCGATGTTCTGCTCCTTATCAGGCCCGTTTATGACAGGTTTCATAAATGTTTTACGAGACCCTGATGACTGCATCGCTGAGCAGGGTGGTGGCAGTGCATCCAACTTTGTGAGTTGTTGACAAAAGATCAAAGACCAGATTTACCACTCCGATAAGATCAGATGGATAAGAATCCCGAACTGACCTTTTCCCCGTTTCCTGCACAGACAAGCACGTTGCAGGAATTATTGACAGAGGCTCAATCCTTAAGACCTTGTTTGGACAAATCTCCTACCAATTTCTACACCCCTTCCCCTAAGCTTAGTGGAGATTCCTTGAAATGGGCAGTAAAGTTTGAGAGCATTGTTGATTTAGGATGAGCCACTGCTTTGCCTGAAACCCCTTCTTTACAGAGTCCCTGGACAGAGGAGGGCCAAGGGGATCATTGGTCTTGGTGGGGTCAGGTTGATGGGAACCGCCGTGCATTGCCAACTTCCCAATTTTTTAAAGCTCTGGTGCACAAGGTCTCCCTCCATCTGTTGCAGAGCTCTGGCTCCCTCCCATGTGTAGTCCTCTGGGCTGGGGTCTGCTGACCAGTGGTGTCCCACTAGCTAAGCCCAGTGGGACAGCAGCTGGGAGAGTGTGGGCTGTGTGACAGGGGCTGGCCAAGCCCATCACACCTAATGCCTGTGATTTTAACACATGTGATTTTCTAACAGTCCATTACCAGGAGGATCCTGGAGTTGATCCAAGCCGAGCCTTGAGGTGGTCCTTGTCCTGCAGAAGCAGACATCTCTCCTGAGAATGTCCACCAATGCCTCCTGCACCAGGAGCACTGATTCCTGGGCTGGATACTGAGGTCCCAGGACCTAAAGGCTGCAAGGTGAGGGGGCCACTCAGTGCTGTCAGCAGAACATCATATCTGCCATGATGTAGGATATTAGATGTGTCAGCGAGCTAAAAGAAGCAGAGGATAAGGCAGGGCTGCAGTGTGTTTCAAACATAACCAGTGGTCAGAAGAGTAGACTTAATATTTTTTTTGCTGTAAAATTTCTGGGAAAATTGTCAAAGAAATCTTTGCCTCTTTTCCTCGCCTGGGAAGAGAAATACGTTTAGTTTCTTGTCAGAGGATTATTTCATTGTTAGTAGAAAAACTTTTTGAGACTGCTAAAAATAAGATACTGTAGAAACACTGGGCTCAGTCATTGCGTGTTTGTGGACTTTCTTAAGCAATGCATGAGCAGAACAACTGCACTGCAATGACACAGAGCATGCCTGCGCCCTGAGGTTTGTTTTCCAGGAAGCCTGACTCCTCACTCAAAAAATGCCTAGTAACACGGGTTAGCGAGACCAAAGTATCTCAGAAATTGCCTTCAGAGCCACTTGACCAGCAGAAAGGATGACTCAAAGAATAGGCTGGCCCACAGCACTTACATACAGGCAACAGCATGAAATAAAGAGAGATAAAGTGGGATCTAAATTTCCATCACTTAGTTCTCATAGCCAGAGCCCACAGTAAATCAGAGATAATCCATTTCTTCACAGCCTGGCCAGAGAGAGACTGGTGTTCCTCTGCTTAGAGAGCAGGGAAGAAGAACCTGATCTTATTAGGAAAGATTTAGATTTTTCTCGAGCTGCTAAGTGTCAAACAACAGTTGGGCAAACAAATGACTCCCCAGGTTTTGCTGGGAGCTGCCATCTGCTTTGTGAGTTACATTTTCTTCAGTTTCACTGAAAATAAAAGATATTTAAAGAGCAAATATAGGCATTTTTCTTCTGTCCCCGACACCAGAAACTTGCTTCTCTGTTGCTCAAAGAGAAATACTTCTGTGGAAAGGTAGGTCTTGGCTGCCGTGAAACAGCCTGTCAAGTGGAGACAGCTGGTCTCTACACCCTCTTTGTGAAAGTATAAGTCCACAAAATGATGGGAGAGTGAAAAATCAAGCCTAGTGACCTGAAGTACCCGAGGGACTTTGTGTTTAAAAACAGCACATGGAAAATTAACATATATAATCTATCATAGTTTTGCAGGAGGTAATAAGAATAAATACCCTGTTATACACGTAGGTAATCTCTGGCTTCCAAATACTGAATCCCCATGCGTGTTTGCTGTTATGAGAAGTAGAGGTAAGGCTCTGCGTGGGGTTTGGCGGTGCAGTTACCACCTCTGTGCCAGCAGTGGCATTGGCTGAGCAGAGCTGATGGGGCCACCACCAGACCCTGCACCCGGTCCCACTCTGCCCCAGGGATCCATCAAAAAGTGGTGCCCAGGAGAACTGCTGCTCCCCATGGGCCCTGGGATCCCATCGTCCCGGGCTGCAGAGCGCCTCGTGCTAAAAAATATGTCAAGCCCTGATGTTGCTTGCGTCTGCTGCTCCTTCACACGATGTAAAAGCTGAATCCCAGGGGAAAAGCAGCCCAGGGCAGGCGGCAGAGCCAGTGCAGAGGCAGCCAGTGCCGCCTTTTATAGCGAGTGCAGGCAGGTGGACACGGATCTTTATCTTCTCTGAACTTGTTTTCTAAACATTATCAACTCAGATTACTGTCCACAAATTTCACTCCAAAACTTGAGAGTAATAGGCTTTTACAATGCAGTAAAGAAAGATATTAACTGGTTCGGGGATTGACTAGACAACCGTTTACACCACTCTTTTATCAATATTGCCATAATTTGACACTTCTGAATGGAGGAGGATTGTAAAGCGCCTGCAGACCCTGTAAAACATGTTAAGTGGAGATTAGTCTTACTGCTTAGTTTAAGCCTAGTAAAAGATAATTAAATTGACTGATGCAGCTGTAAATCTCACTTTTATCAAATTGTGGCTCTCTTTGTCCTTATGATTTTACAGCATCATTAATGTTGTTGTGACAATATCATTAATCTCCTCCTGCCATTCAGAAAATGAAAGGCAACCAGCAAACACTATATAAATCTGCTCTTCCCTCGCTGGCGTTATCTTTTCTCCCCTCTTGACTCTCCTACAACTCAGACACACATTTCATTCATGAGGAGATTTCATAAGTTGGAAACTAATTGTAAATATACAATACTGCTTCTTTCACTGTTGCATATGTGAAAAGGTTCTATAAGATTTTTTTTTGTGAAGAAAAAGGGAATTAGGAATAATTCTTCAGTGTTCTTCAGTGTTTTATTTTGAGGGCTTTTTTTTTAATTTAACTCTTTGTGTCAGCAGAACAACATGAGAGACAATCAGGCCCACAAGCAGAGGTAGACTGCTGTTTTGGAAATGCTGGGAACTCCAGCTTGCGTTATCAGTGATATTTTTTTATTTTTCCAGATTGGGGAGAATTAATTAGACAGGAATGGTTGACTTTGTTCCACTTCTGGTTTCCACGTGAGGAGTGGGACTGAGCTGGGCATGGGGAGGAGGTGATGTGACAGCGAGTTTAGCTATGCTGCTTGCTCTCCAGGCCCAAGGACCCATCATGGTCCTTTTTATACGCTAGTCTAGATGGAGCCACTGCATGTCCCAGGTTCAGGCTCACCAAGGGGAATCTGTCCTGCTGGGCATAGCTACAGAAAGCTGGGGTGGAGACAGGTATGGGACCTCCAAATTCCTATGATGCAGCGAAGAACCAGCAGGCTTTTAAGAGACGATTGATAAAAAGTAATCGTAGAAGTGACCAAAACACCTGTCATGGTGTTTCACAGTTGTCACCAGAGGCTTTGGGAAGATGCTGGAGGCATGCAATCCTCATGACTGCCTGGGCAGTGTCACACTGCCTCACCACTGTACCTCAGCTCAGCATCTCCCCAAAACGATTTCATCTTTCTTTCCCCTGTTTTCTTCTCTCCTTCATGATTCCATATGAGCTGTGCAGACTGAATCATACAGGCTTTTAATTTCTAAACCACTTTGCTCTCCAGAGGAAAGTCATTTGCCTTCCCAAGATGTAACTGGACTCTGGGTCATGTGCCTTAGGTTGGTCGGGGCACACAAAATTCCCCCTCCCAGTGTGAGATGAACGACATAATCCCACCTCAAACAACAGGAGACTTCAGACAAGTGAAGTTCAGATAACCACCCTGCCTGTCTTCCCCAGGCTCAGCTGGCTCAGCAGGGCTCTATCCACATTGTTTTATCTAAGGTATTTACCCGCGACCTGGGACTAAATCCCTTCAAATCTAGATGTCCACTCAGGCACTTCACCTTGAGTGGTGGGTCTCACATGACTGAAATTTTGTGGGGTCTTTCTGAAGCAAAAACCAACAAACCCCATAGTCTGAATGCTGTTTGAAGCCAAGTGGCTCCTCCTAACAAAGGATATCAGCAGGCAAACTATGACATTTGCAGCTAGGATTGCAGCTAGACTGGCCATTTTCCCTGCCTATCTGTATTTTCCTGGTTAATTCAAGGTTTGAGGCTGTCCTCCAGGTCTAATGTATAATCAGAATTGTGCTGTACTTGGCTGAAGCCAATGGAACACGTTGGGTCTTTTAGCTCACTGTTTATAGGGGAAGAGTTTATGTAAAAAAATATTTCAGCGTTCCTAACCAATGCTGAAGTTACAGTGAGGCCTAAATATAGTGCTTTAATCATAGGCAGCTATAATTTCACTCCAGTATTTCTTTAAACTCTGTGGTTTGAAAGTCCAAAAGATAAGCAGCATTTCTCAGCAATGCAAATAGATGCGGAGCACGGGGTTCACCCAGAGGCCATTCCTCCAGCCAGGGCTGTGCTTACCTTTCCAACTCCCAGGTGACTGGGAGGAAGAAAACAAGGAGCTCCTTCCAACCTCAGCTCTTTCAGATCCTTGGGGTGGGCAAGGTTTGCCCCTCTGCAAAGATTTAGGGCAGCAGCAGCATCTCTTTTCTGTGCCAACCCTGTAGATAAGCAGCCAGGGCAGTTCAGATGTGGTCCCCAAGCTCTGCAAAGGGGAGGAATTATACGGCGAGAGTACAACAGGTAGCAGCGGTGTGGGATGAAGGGGTGGTGGGAGGAAGCAGATAGTTTAGTTTGGGTATGCTGTGTGCTACGCTTAGCTATGTTCTTACACGAATATGTATAAAGGGGGATAAACAGTTTATTTCTAGGCGCTGTGTAGTTGCTGCCTGTCAGGGAGTGTTCTCCATGGTTGCAGAGAATTCATCTCACTAGGTGGCTGACTTCAGTCTTGCAAAATGTAGATGTTTAGCCTTAAACTGATCATCTAGCTGTCTGAGCAAGCAAGGAATATAGACAGGCATCTCCTGTCTATATTCCCCCTGGAGGAACCTAACTCTCCCCATTGACTATGCAGGTGGACATCTGGCTTGGACTAGATGCGTGACATACTGTGGGTTCTGTTCGTTAAAGAAACCACCAGGAAAGAGAAACTCGCCTGAGCAAACACAAGGATGACCATGGTGGAGTCCCAGGCGTGGCACTCTTCCTTCTGCTGCCTGACAGGGATTTTGGTCACATAGGCAAGGCCCTGGCTCCCACTGCCTGGGGCAGGCTGGGAAGGGGCCTCCTGTGGGGCAGGTCAGTGGGACAGGAGATGGCTTCTCCAAGGCAGGGGTTGGATGTCCTCACAGAGCTCTCACTGCTCGGACCTGTCGTCCAAATTCTGGGGGGACCCTCCAGCCAGGCTTGTTTCACAGCTGTTATGACCTCAAAAAATCTCTTCGCCGGGTAAGTAGGTACAGATGCGTGAAAGTCCAAGGGCAAGGTTTTGCCAAAGTTCACCCCTTTATGGGGCACAAAGGTCTGCTGCCATGGCCGGGTGCAGGGGTGAGGCCCTGGGAGCCATGGGCTGCCCTGGCTCCAGGTGGGTGGTGAGAGCAGAGCCCTCTCTGCTCTGGAAAACATTTTGCATTTTTCAAAACCTACTATAAACCAAGCACCCCTCAACAGCGCTGGGTCCTGATGACACCAGCGGTGCTCAAGGCACAGTCTTGGGGCTCCAGCATCTGGTCCCAAACTAATGACTCAGATTATCTGGAAGCGTAAATAGTAGAAGATACTGAGTGTTGTTACTCCTCAATGAAATTCTCATCATATTTATTTCAAGTTGCTTCCTAATGATTAGTATTTGAAAGAGATGTCAATATTTTTCACTTTCTTTAAACGAAGGGTGATAGGCTTTTATAGCAGAGTATAAAGATATCAGCTGGGAAATCTATGGCCATCAATGGCTTTATTTTTTTCCCTTTATCTATTGATATAGCCCTAATTTGACACTTGTCTGTAGAGGAAGCTTGTAAAGATACTGCCGACCCTGTAATGGGAGTTAAATTTAGATTAGTCTTACAGCTCACTTAAAGCCCAGTAAAGTGATAATTAAATCCACTGTTGTGGCTGTAAACCCTCAAGTACCTAGTGTTAGCTCTATTCCTGCCACCGACAATACAGCTTCATTAGGGTTTATGCCCTTCATTAGGGTTTATGCCTCCCCTGCCCTGCGGACCTTCCAGATGTGGGGTGGAGGTGGGCATCTGTCTGACCACACTGCCCAGATCCTGCAGCCTCATCAGGCCCATCCGGCCTCCTGAAACGCCGCATCGTCGCTGCCACGAGTTGCCTCTCAGCCTTGGCACAAGGCTGATAGGACCACACTTACCTCTAAATTCGAACAAGAGGTTATGATCTGGGCCAAAACCATTCAGTTTGTCAGAAAGAAAAGGTAGCCCTGCCCTGCTCTTGGGGCAGACAACAAACAGTTTTACGTTATTCGTCTCGGTTTCTACTTTTAAGCAGCATTAGTCACTCAGGAACTGAAGCTATCAGACTTCGGCCAAGATTTCATCACATCTGTGCTGAGCTCTATAGCGAGGGAGAGCACAGATACCCCTGGGCTTCTGTTGTCCACGGGCCAAGCGTGCCACAGCCCCACAGGGATGGGGTAGGGTGAGCTCAGCCCCAGAGAAAGGGAGCCGAAGGACAGTGTGGCAGTCTGTCCTTCTGTAATAACCAGTTTCTTGGGGCATTTCATTCTGTCTATATCTCTGGCATTGGATTAAGAAACCTGGAGCAGGGAGACCTGGAGGCTGGGAGACAGAGAACCTCACGTGTGCCCCCTGGTTTGGAAGGATGCTTCAGCTTGTTTCTTTGGTAGGGAAAGGGATCTAAAATACCTCAAAACTGTTTTCACAGATACCAAAAGGTAAGAATTGCACATCAAAGTCCTTCATGCAAAGGAGAACAGGTTTCGGGTTTGGTCACTGTGACTCAACGGGTGGCTTATGATGAAAATGCTTGAAACACATCCAGTGCCCTTTGCTGTCTCAGTTCAAGTTTTGTCTGATACCTTGTCTGAATTTCAATAATTTTTCAGGTAAGCATCCGATCATGTTTTCTTAGAACAATTACTTACTCTTTTTATTATTTTCTTGGCATTCATGGTTCCCTGTATCCCTTAATGGATACATTAAGCAGATAAAATTTGGCATCCCTTCTTACTGAAAAACATGTAGTACTAAAAATTGTCAATTAGCAGGAGTTACAGAGAAGCACGTAGCACAAACCGGAGTGGCCACCAGGTGAAGGTGCCTTTCCTGAACCCACGACTCAATGAGGATGGGATTCATCCCACCTGGTTTCATACATCTGCCAAATGGAGATCTCTGTATATGGACCACCCACTTGTTTTCCTCGTGTAGTCGTGGGAGGGAACTTGGTTTCTTTCACATTCCAGCCAGACAAGTCATGCTGAGAAAGCACCCGGTGCCACATCTTCCCTCCCATCACATGGCCTGACCTGTGAATTTGTTACACTGACAGATACTTGGAAGAGGGGTCTGCTGAGGGTTATCAAGCCAAGGGAAAGCCTCTGAGCTAAAAATATAACAGGGGCTGGGCAAGGGAGATATTACAGACACTTGTCTGTCTTTAGTCTCCCCTTGGCATGTGCCACTAACAGATATCTACCTCCTGCTAGAGGCAGGAGGTAGAAGGAATTTGAGGCTGAATCTGCATTACCAGTCTCCAGTTCTCATTTTCTAAATTAATTGTGAAACTGGCTGAGTAGCACCCACCTTTGGTTTGATCCCAGCCTAGTGGGATCGTGCTGTGTTACACCGCTGCCCTGCTTGGCTGCGAAAGGATAACTCCATCCTGAAGCAGCTACATGGGAGGAGAGGTTCAGTTTTCAATGAAAGTTGCGTTGGTGAGAGTTCTGCTGATGATAGGTGTGTTACACGCTTAGTGTGCAGGCTGATGCCGAAATGTAAGTACCTTGATCTTGGGCCAAACGCTTTTACTGTAAAAAGGGGATAACTCATGTGAGTGCTAGTCGCCGTAAAATTGGAGCCCGATCCTCGTAGCGAATGCTCTGTGACGCTGCGGACGCTGTGATGCGAGGCACTGAGAGACATTTACACCGTTTAGACCACGGCACACAAAAGGTTATTTCTAGATAGTTGTTTAAAGTTACTGAAATCCAGGGTGGCACCAAAGGAATGCAGATGTTTGTTACAAAACGAAATCCAGGGCAAGGAGGGGACCACCGAGGCCGGCAGCGGGCGGCAGCCGCTCGCCCCGCGCCGCTCCCGGGCCGGTGCTGCCACCCGGCGGGGAACCGGGCTCCGCTCCCCTCCCGCCTGGCGGCTGCCGCCCGCCTTTCTCCTCCGGTTTTTGGTTTGTTTTTTTTTTTTTTTTTTTTTTCCAAGCGTTATAACCCCTGAAAGTCTGCCACGGGGCTGGGCACCGAGGATGGTCGGCATCTGGAGAGCCCCTAAAAGTTGGGGATTAGAAGGAAGAGCATGCCAGGAGACGAAATACGGATATTCAGAACTCGGATTGGACACACAGAAAAGAATTTTTTACACTGAGGGTGGTGGAACACTGGCACAGGTTGCCCAGAGAGGTGGATGCCCCATCCCTGGAAACATTCAAGGCCAGGTTGGATGTGGCTCTGAGCAATCTGATCTGTTTGGAGATGTCCCTGCTTCTTGAGGGGGGTTGGACTGGATGACCTTTAAAGGTCCCTTCCAACCCAAACCATGCTATGATTCTTTGATTCTAAACCACTTTATTTTACATCTTTCAAGTAGCTATTGTGCTGGCCTGGTACTTCGAGTACCAGAAGAAGGAGAGAGTTTGACAGCTGCTGCTAAACCAGGGGTGAGGAGCTGGGCTTTGTTTCTGGAGCAGGGATGCTCCCCCACGCAGTGACCTGTCCCCTCCATCGTGCTGCTGCTCCTCATCTCGGCTTCAAAGTATACATCTGCTCCTTCTTTCTGCAACCCACGCCTGTGCACCTGGCAAAAGTGAAATGTCCTTTCCTGTAAGAGCTTTTGCATTCGTGAGTCATTTTCCCTTTGGGCTTTCACTGCCCCCCATTAGACCAGACTTAAAGAAAGGAAAAAGTGTCCCTGTCTGGTTACTTTATGTCCCATGCCAGGGCAGCTGAAGTTACCACCTACCAGTCACATGATGGCATCCATCATTTCTGTCTGCACAAATGGAACCGGTGTTCCTTTTTCTCTGTGTCAGGGGCCACCCGGTGAAACCCTTTGCCTTCACCTTGTATTTCCCCTTCTGCCTCTCTGCAGGGCGTGAGGGTCTCAGCCCAGCGCTGTGGGGTGGTGGACCAGTGGCCTTTCAGCAGCCCCAGGATTCCCAGCTTCTGCCTCCAACCCTCCTGCATCTGTCTCATCTTCACCGATGATCACCAAGGAGAAAAGCAGAGGATGTAAAACACCCCAGACAGGGACATTTTAATGAGGAGGGAGCACAGAAATGAGTGCTCTCCTAAAGCAACCTAGAGTTAGACACTGTCCCATGTTATTTGAAGACATAATAAAATTTAATGCATTAGCCTTTCAAGAGTTACCAGTGCATCTCCCCTTGGCTACCTTCAGAAACACTTTTTAAATATTGAAAATCCCACTGAGCCTTCAGGATGAAACTTTAATGGAGACAGATTCTCTGAGCTTGCTGAAAGGATTTCTCTGCAGAATATATTGCTGCATTTCAGTTAATTTACTGGGCTTCTTTCTCCTCAGCATCTTTCTTTTCAGCATATATCTTCTCTCTCTCTCTCAAGTGCTAGTTCTTCTCTTTGTTTCATTTTTCATTAAACTTTCTAGCCAGCTTTTTTGGTCTCATTTGATTTTAGGCTAGATGTTTTCCACTTTTTCCCCTTTGGCTTTTACTTTACATAGTCTCTTTCTGTGGCTTCAGACGAGCTGTTTTTCTCCTGCCTCTTTCTGGGTTTACATATTTTCTCTGACAACAAAGTGTAATTAACTGAATGGGTTAAAATGACCAGAGCAAGCCATTGTCTGCCAGATCACTGCAGCTCAGGAGAACGTCTATCTGTTAAAAAAAAAATGTGATAGGGTGAAGATAGGTTATAAGAAAAGTCTTCTAGATGCTGATAATCTGCCTGGACCCCTTTGAGTGATGCTCTTCATACCACTGGTTAGACATCTCCTCTGAATTTAGGGGATTGCAATATGACATCTGTCCCTGAGGGACTTCTCTGACATCCTTTACAACCAAAGGCAAGAAATAGGCATTTTGGGGTATGGTTCATTGGACAGATTTTAGATGTCTGTTTGATGTTAGATGATCTGCTTCCTACCTGACCTATTGCACAGAGCCTTAGGCAGTGACTGTTTAGATTTTCTTGCTGTGGTCACTTAATTCTTGTGGCATTTTCTCTGCATACACAGATTATTCAGCACCTTTCTTGGGCTGTGGACATTAGACATGAACACAAAATCCAGACAGTGTTTGTACCACATAGGTTCATGTATGGCTGGACAATTGCGTATTATGGAGTGGTAGATGGAAATCTTGTCACCAGACCATGCAACAGCATGTGAACCTCACGTGCCTTTCTCAGTGCCCTGTGTCCTGCAGCACTGGAACAGCTGGAAATGAGGAGAAGAGCTCTGGTGATCAATAATAAATGTTTTCTGAAAATGTAGCTATAAAGGAAAGAAGAAAAAAGAACAACAAAACCATGTAGCACTTCAACTTCAGTGTCTTCTGTTGTGTCCCCCTTGAGATCTGCCAAGAAAAAGTTGCTAGGTCACGTGAAATGAAGCAGAAATTACCTATTACCCAAATTTGGCCTCTGATACCACATTGTTAACAAGGGATTCAGCTGGAGCCCATCGAGACACATTACTTTTGTGAGACTCCGTTCCTGGCCATCCTCACTGAAATTGTTATCAAGGACAGGGAGTGGGGTTGTGGTGGGTTGACCCCAGCCAGCAGCCAACATACGTAAAGGTTACTTGGGAAGACAAATGGCATAACAACAGATGTCCCCCTTTCCTCCTCCTTTCCTTGAGTTTTTTACTGCAGCAAACAATGTTGTATGGCATAAAATATCCCTTTGGCCATCCTGGCTCGGCTGTCCTGGCTGTGTCCCCTCACAATTTCTGCGGAACTGCAGCCTACTTGCTGGTGGGACAGAGTGGAAGAAAAAGAACTCAATGTCATGCAAGCGCTGCTCAGCAACAGACAAAACACTGGTTTTGTGGACTGCTATGGAGAAAATTAACTGCTTCTCAGCCAGGCCTCATACTGGGAGTCAGCCCAGAGCTTCAGCATGTAGGGAGGCATCTCCCGCTGACTTGTCCTCCGAGCTCCCGTGATAGATCAGGGGGTTTCCAGGGGCTCAGCTGACAGGTAGAGGCCCACCAGCCCTCCAGCCACTGTTCCCCAAGAGCATGGGCCTCTGTAAGTCCTGTCCCACATCTGCCAGTCCCAGACAAATGCTTTGGGAACCCTTGGAGGCAAAGTGATGGTCACAGTCTGGATGTTGTGCTGATGGATGGAGCTGCTGCAGAGGTGTGGTTTAGTTGTTGTATCAGCTCTGAATGGTCTTAGACTGGAAAATCAAACTTGCCAAAGCTGTTGTGAAGGCAGAAAGTAATCTCTCATCTTTCTCAGCTAACATAGCTCCTGATCTGAAGCAGCTGCTGCTATTTCAGTTCTGAAACCACTTTGCAGCCTTGTTGAAATGCTTCGAGGCTGCCACGCATCTTCGTTTCTCATGGAGTCTTTGGAGCCAGCAGGACCAGCATAGGCCTTTTAAGGAGAAGGGGTAAAAATTAGAGGAACCAAGAAATAAAAGGAAGTGGGTGGAGACTGTTTGGAGATCTGTCTGGACATTGAAGACAAAACAGCATTCCTTCTGCTATTTGCTTCCCTGTCAGAAAGACAGCTTGGAAGGGAGAGGCCCCACACCAGAAGGAAGAAAATCTGTTGTTGTAGGAAAAAATGGAGGCTCAAACCACAGCAAAAATTCCTTGAGTATGGGGAACAGATGGATTTAAGAGACATGAAATGCCATCTGCATACTCTTGATGTTGATTCAAACTGATACCTTGAGAAATAATTAGTAACAAATAGGTGTGAAAGACCTTTATGCCGTCAACCAGTCCTTTTTATGATACAAGCACAAACTCTTTAAGATGTTTCTTAATGCTGACAAATTCCCCTTCGTTCCCAGGCACGCAGTCAGGCTAGGGAAAAAGTCAAATTACAGGGAGGAAAAGCTCAGTGGAAATACATGCATTTCATCTAGGAGTCATTTCACCAAATTGCAGCTGTCTGGAAGACGGCCACTGGATCAAGTGCTTCTGGTACATGGGCATGGAACATGGCTGAGACATGGAGTGGGAATCTGGAATTGACTCTTTCTTCCCCTTTGCTGATGAGGGAACCCAGAGCTCAGATCATTGACTTTGGGTGGATCGCAGCCTCCATGCAACGATTTGATACCTTCGGCCTATTTGAGTCAAACTTAACAGTGATATGGAGACCTGAAAGGTCTAAATCTCGCAGACTTAGTGATGGTCAGTGACTGGGAACCTGAAAGGCAAGTCAGTGGACACAAGAAGGAAAATACCTGTGTAATTCAAGCCTGATTCCTCCTGAGAGGAAGTAGCCACCAGCCAAGGCAACATCCCCACCAGCTGGGCAACCTTTGAGAGAGGTGAGAGTTGTTGTTGCTCCACACCATCCCCAGTGCCTGCTGCCATGTGGGCATGACATAGAGGAGGGCTGCAATGTGGACAGCATGATGTGGGAGCTGGGAGGAGACCTGAGGTGGCTGTGAAGGAGCTTCCTCCAAGGAAACCAACCTTTCTTAGTGCCACTGCTGCTGGAAAAGCCTTTTTAACTATTAAGACTTTTTATAAGGATAAAAATCTGCATTATTTCCCTGTCTCTTAATCACAGTAATAAACCGCTAGGCAGATCTGGTTTGTGCCAGATCACTGTGTCTGGATTGCCTATGAGAATGACTTCATGATATGGGAATAGGTCCATAAGAAGTCATCTAGAAATACACAGCTATAAAATAGCAATTAAAACATAAATGAACAATCCAGAATGTCCCTCAAGGGATATAAGGGAATGCCAGATGTCTTTCCCCGTATCTCAGACTATCTTGAAGGATTTTGAAATAAAAATGCTAATAGTGATAGTCAAGAAAGGTACCAACTGCAGCATAAAATTGCTAATAATAACCTGAGTTCTGAGGTAAGTAATATTTTAATATGGAAAAACATTGGCAGACCTAATTCCAAAAATCCCTTCATATTAAAAAAGGCAGATTAACCATACGGGTTATGCAGTTTAAATAGGAGCAGAGACAGATTTATCTCTTAACCTGCTCCCTAGAGAACCAATTCCTTCCGATTTCCTTACAGCAATCATCTTCATCCACAGTCTGCATCCAGGACAGTGTCTCCAGATGATGACACCACCCAGAAGATGGGCAGATGGAGCCACGTAGCTCAATTGCTACATGCGAAACTCATAGAAAAATTTGCCGTCTGCCTAAGACAGGAGGTGATGCTCTGCCTTGAGGGTGTGAAGAACACATGTAACTTGAGAAACGTCTGTCCTCAGCCTGGATCTGAGCCCAGCTGCTCCTGGGCTTCTGCTGAGCCAGCCCCTGTGGTCTAACGTGCTCCTATATCATGGTTAGTATTATACATGTCTTCAGGGGAGAGTCGCATTCATAAAAATTTTCTCATGTTACATGTAAGAAAGTTTATGCTAGAAAGACAGTTAAGGTTGAAACATCAAGTGTTCGAAAGTTAAGAAATGCCAGAATTCAGACTGTCTGAAGAGATATCAGTCTGTCCCTGATATGGTGCAGCTGGACCAAAAGTGATCTGGATTTGGGGAACTGGATCTGAGGTGGTCCCGTTAGATACTGGAGGTTGAAGGCAGCTTAAGGGCCAAAGAGAATTTAAAAATCACCTGAGTATGTATTTTAACTTAAAAGTGCGTCATTTTCGTTTTCTATATTTCTAAATAATAGATGAGCTTACATCTAGCAAAAAGCACTGAAGGTAGAGATACAATGAATGGATACTATCCCTCTTCTGCATCCTAAAAAAGCAGCACTTTACTTTTTACAGGACTTAACGTAACTGAAAAGTACATAACCTCTGTATTCTTTTATTTTCTACCTGTAGTTTCCTAACTTTTAGAAAGGAAACCTGAATAACTCCACCTCCTGCCACCCCACAAACTGCTATTTTTTCAAATTTTCTTATGCCTATGCCTTTCTGATAAAGTTTTTAATTACATTCAAATGGCCACTGAAGCAAGTGAACAAAGTTTTGAGTAAAAACAAGAGTTTTCCCGATCATCCCCCGAATACTTGGTAAATCCCTTGACTAGCATGGAAGAGTGAGTGCCCCACCGGCCAACAATTTGCAAGTTGTGAGTGCAGGACTGAGTGAACGTAAGGATTTATCCTTGCCCTGAAATTTCTCCTTTCTTCCTGCTCATCCAGCTGTGTTTTTACCTCTAGGTTGTCCAGACTTGCCTTGAGGTTTGGAGCATGCAACAATGAGAAGTGTTGCCTGCTGCTCAGGGCTGGAGCTCCCGCATGGCCAGCAGCGATGCACAGAGAGCGGTAATTGCACGGAGGTCGGGAAGCCACTCATGCCGCTCAGGGAAGAAGCTGGGAAGCCTTTGTAAGCCAGACATGTTTAACCTTCTGTGCTAATCAGGAGACTTGAGAAACTAGTTATCTTTTTCCGCGTGTGGCCATCAGCCGCAGCACAGGGCAGAGAGACATGAAATAGAGTGACATTTTTTTAAATGGTGATTGACATTTGGGAAGCAAAAATAGGTCCCATTTCCAAAGGAGACACGTCTGCTGCTCGTATTTAATGCATAGCAATGAAGCAGAAATCATCACCAAAAAAATGCAGCCTGTGCCAATTTTTATGTACCTGAAAGAAGCGGGCTCAAAATAAATGGGAAAAAAAATCACACTTTTTAACTCCCCATTTTATTTGTTTTCCTGTTAAAATATTTTTTTTTTTGCTTGTGAGGGCTATCGAGCTCTTTTATGTTTGCTTCTAAAAAAAATTGTAATTCTCCTCAGAGTAGTTTGACAGCGTGTTATCTCTGGACAATCTCTCTGCACTGGAGTGAACCCCAGGCATCAGAGAGGCTGCCCAGCATGGGGCTGATCGAACAGCTCTGAGAGCAATGAAGTGATTCCCACCATATATTCTGGGAACAAATCAAGCTTGTCACACACAAGTAATTCCTGATTCTAGAAACTTTATCTTCTCAAATCATAGCCTGTAGCTCAAGACAGTTACAGATCGTTTTCTGTTCACACCGGTGGTAAATAACAGGGATGGTTATTCCTTCCATCAAGGATTTTTCTGAACTGAAACAATAGTTCAAGTACGAAATGTTGAATCTGAAATTGTTCCTTATTTTCCTGCTGTTTCACAAGAGCAAGTAACACCTTGTGATGGAAAAGCACTACCATCTCCCAGCTAATGCATAACTTATCCTCCCTGAGCATTTTCTAATGTTCTTGTGTACTGTAAAAGTCCAAAGATGTGAATGGTGTATACCCAGTATGTTTTTATTTCTTACCTTATTTCTGATACTTCAAGTTAAACTGTCCCACAAGGCCCTAGGTTTTCCCTCCCTCATTCTGTGTACACCTTTCAAACTGATATTGCAATATCCACTACCAAGTTCACCATCATGTCTTTAAACCTGTGGTAATTTTGCTTTTGCAGCCGGATATTGCTCACGGAACAGCAGCCTTCCATCACTGCAGCACAGAAAGGGAGGAAGTCCTCCCACCGATAGTGGCTGGGTTGTCCCTTGGGCTTCCTTCAGGGGCAGTGACCTATTTTTTGCCCTTCTGCAGGGTGCTGTGCTCCAGAAGTGCCTGTTTCTTTCCATAGTTATAAAGGGAGCATCTTTCCAGCTAAGAGCAATCACTGCTTTGCCACATGTGGGGAGCACCTCCACCAAGACCCCTGGACCACATTCAGTGCTGTCTTATCCTCAGTTTTCACAAGTATCCCTCCCTCCTTGTCTTCCTTCAGGCCCTTCTGTGTCCCCTGGCTTCTCCCCTGATGACAGTGAGGTCCTCCAGCCTGCACAGCCCAAGAAGGATGCTGAAGGGAAACCTCAACCAGACACTCCCAGCAAATCCCAGGTGATTTTCAGTCCCTGATGTGTGTGGTCTTCACTTCACCTTACAAAAAGGATGAAAACAACGGGCATCTGCCTCCTGAACAAACATCCTCAGTCTAGGCGTGAAGCCATACTTACATTCTTCCCCATTTCCCCCTTGAGGGACACACCACCACCCGTGATGATCTGTAGTTAGTTGCCCAAGTGCTGGGCAGTGTTGGTGCAAAACCTTCTGCAATTTGGATGAATTCTCAGTATTGCTGGTTGATACAGGTGCTGCACTGGCAAGGATGACAGCTGTGGGGACCTGGGGTTGATTCCTCCCCACCCCATCCCAATCTATCTTTTCTCCACATTCAGTAATAATTCAGTGTGAATCAAATTCTCAGCTGGTCCAGACCAGTACTGTCCCAGATGGCAGTCAGACCAAGAAAAGCCATATCAGGCAATAATATTAGAGCTTTGCAATGAAAGACAAAAGTAACCAGACAGTGATTTTAAAGCACATCAGGTTTCATTATAGCAAGAGTTTTAAATAGAGATCAACTTCTTGCGAAACTGCCTTTTTTTTTTTTTTTTCCAGGCATTTCAAAGGCTCTGCCACTAGATGTAGCAAAAGCTCTCTTAAAAGTTGTCTCGCATACTTTGCTGTATTCCCGTTTCAAAGGGGAAAATGGACTGAAAGTCAGCAAGTAAGGTGAGGATGACCAAAAATGTCCAGAAGAAATAGCACTGATGGCAGGCAGCACCATGTAGGGCACAAACGGTCTTGCCATTAAAACAAAAAAGATGCAAATGGGATGGTATCATCATGCACGAATGCTCCTTGCTTAGAAAACTCTCTTCACACCAAATTCTGCTCAGCCTTCTCTGAAGTCATCCCAAGCAGTTTCTTAAACCTGTAGATGGGAGTTAGCAAAGGGGAGTTCAACTCCCACTCAGGCTGGTAGCTGAAATGCCAGGGCAATTGGGAAGCTCAGGGTGTATTACTGTCAGTTCTTCCTTGAACTGTGCTATACTCCAGAAGAAGTTATTTTTAGACCAAAAAAAAATGAGAGCAGGAATCAAATACATTGAACCACAAATAAGGTAATGTAGTTTGTTTCATTTACTTATAGGACTAAACGAACTCTAAGATTCTCCCCAGAAATTATCTGCATGAAAAAAAAAAAAGTAAAAAAGAATCTTTTAGACTTCTATTTTCTTTTGTAAAAAGAGGGTTATTATGGTTATTTAAGCTTTCTCAGTGTCAGAAATAAAGTACCTGAAAAAATAACGCATCATAGCTTAGCAGTACAATTAAGGAGGCAGCTATGTCAGGCTTTTCAACATCTAAATCCAGTATTTCACCAAGTAGTTTATGATGGAGTGGAGACAATTTGAAAAAGAAAAAAAAAATCTTTGCAGTGTTACCAAAGCAAGATATAAATTGAACAGAGCTCACTGGGAAATGATAGATCTGGGAATGCAGCCGGTGGGAATTCAAACCAGAAGCCGTCTTTACAAGGCAGATATGGTACACGATGGGTAGGGTTGCTCCAGCCCCATGGGGACGTGCACGTCTGAGCTGGTCACCCAAAGCTGCTTTCACAGACAATAGAGTGCACAGTGTGTGATTCATCCCATCCTGGAGCAGATAGCCACACTGACCTGACAAATCACACATCAAAAATGGCCATGTCTCCTCACTGAGCCGTGGAAGGAGCCTGAGCTGAGCAGTTCAGCGGCAGGTCGCTCATTGTACAGATCCAGAGGGATCCGGGGGACAAATCCTATCTTTTCTATCTACTTAAAAGAAAACTGATTCAAGCCAAAACAAACAAACGAAAGCTGAAACTTCAGCTAACAAAGTTGTATTATCCAGGAATACCTGGGGCCATGGTTATGAAGTGTGTGATCCACACCGGAGCCCTGGAGCCAGGACAAAAATACGGGAGAAGACGGTCTTTGCTGGCTGCATAGGGCCCCGCATCATTGCCTGCACATGCTGACCTGGCTCTGCCCAGGGCTTGACCGGTTCACCCTCTTCTTCTCCTGCTAGCTTTTCTCAAAAGCAAACTCTATTTGCACCTTGAAAGAACTTGCTCCGGCTTATGCGCTCCAGTTTGGTGAGTTTTTATTTGAAAGCAAATCCTTTCAATTTAAGGCACGACTCTGCCGCCCCTGCTCGCCCTGCTCACCCGGTACTACACAGGTTACGGTGAGGGGATGAGCTGCTTCTCAGCTGCTTGCAAAGTGGGTGGTTTCAAAGGCAATCTCAGAAGACAGCATGAGGATAAATTTTATTTACCCCACAGGGGGATGGAATCAGCTGAGCAGGGGAGTGACAATATACATGTCCATCCTATCATGGTTTATCAACAGGATGGTAAAAAAGGACTTCTGAGTAAAAGCAAACTGGGGACCTAGATATCATGTTTTTCCCCCTAAACTCGGATATCGGGGAGTGTCGTGTTTCCGAGCACCAACAGGTCTGGATCTGGAGACTGAGGAAGAGTGGGGAAAAAACCAACTTCTCTCCTAGCACAACTGAAGTAGTGCAGGTCCCTGCAGCATAGGATGCAAAAGGAGCTTCCAACCCTGCTCTCAAGGTCTCCTGGCAAGCAGTCAGTCCGAGCTCCGTGGGTCTGGCCATCAGCTAGAGCAGCCAAGAAACCATCTTTGAGAAGCTAGTGTTCGTACTGTGGTTTTCCCATCGTGACGTACCCTAAAAGAGCAGATTAACCCAGGCTAGACATAATCATTAGGAAACAGATGGCCACGGTGCAGGAAAGCAGCTCTTGTACTGATGGAGCGAGGCGTACCCGACTCGTGGGAGCACCTTGAAGAGAACAGGAGCTTCAAGATTTACGAGGGAGGTCAGGACAACTTGTGCTTAGAAAATCCTAGGAACATATCAGCAACATTACACAGTCTTTCAAGGGGATTAGACATACAAATATATCATGAGGACGATTTTGTGTCATTTTCATTATTACTCATATTTCTCATCGCTTTTAAGCTGAGCTCTGCATGCTCAGAATGTCATGCCTTCCATGGCAGGAACTGGAAAGAAAGTTAACAAGGTGTTATAAGCTATTTAACTTATTTACCTACATAGAGTAAACTTATTTAAGTACATATAGTGGAAAGCTCATCAGATAGCAGGTTCTACTATGGATTCTAAGGCTCATCATCTCACGTAACCTTGGGAATTAATCCAAAATTTCCTTGCAGAAAGACAGCCTTTCAGAGAAGGCAGAGGACTGGACACCAGTACCAGTGTTGTAGAGAGCAGGCACCGATCTTTCAGGTCTGGGTAACGGAATAGGGGCTCAGAGGTTTGAGAAAAGCTCCTGGATCGTGCTGCCAGGGGTGCAGAGACAGGATGCACTCCAGCTCTCAGGGGAGAAATGAAGCCTTGTGATGCAGCACCACAAGCCTTCCCTGGAGGCATCTGGGTCACCCCATTGCTTATGGGGTGCCTGGCCCATTGTGCAGCTGAGCAAGAGCAGGGAGGATGGGTCAGGGTTTACAAGCCAACAGAAACACCAAGCATGGCTTGTAGAAAAACAATGCTAACATCCAGCTGTGCTGTTGCTTATTGTTCCCATGTCAGATTTCTAGCTAGAATTCAGGAATACTCATATTTGCCTCCTTCCTACAGGGTAAATAGATTGCGTCTTCAATAGGATATAAAACTCATTACTTTAATGGAAATCAAGAACTGTGTAAACACAAAAGCAAAAAGTGCCTTTATATGTGTCTAAAAAATCCAGCAGAGCTCATAGAAGCACACATGGAATGCAAAGTCTGATTTTTTCAGGGTTTTATTTCCGTCCTAACGACCCATCGTAATTCTTGCCACAAATGCTGCAGGAGATCTTCAAAATCTGTTAACCTATGCAAGCAAATAGAAATAAAATGGCTTTGTGCATTACTAAAGCGATGCCAACATCGATGGCTGTTCAACCCTTATTAAACAAGGAGTCCTGGCAGTAACGTGGAATAGCATATGGATGTTGCTAATAGCGCGCCTGAGAGCTGGTTGTTTATATGAATTACAAATGGCTGGCATTTTTAGCAAAGGGTTTTAACCACTCAGGGGCAATTTTTCCTTAAGTAACTATCAGTTTCTCCAGTTCATCTTTCCTCCTACAACCAGTCAGTGTGTGTTGAGGTTAGGGAGGCTGTACTGGATGTTGCTATGTGCAGATTTATCCCTGACCCAGTCGCATTGGAGCTATTTCATGTTAATGCTGCTCCTGAGTTCATCTCTGCCACACGTGAAATATTGAGCGGCTTTCAGGCACTCACTTCTGCAGAAGAACATGTATGGACTTATCACTTCATTACTGCCTTCGTTAAGGTTAATAGCCCATAAAGGTTCTCCACCTTCCATTCTCCCCATTAATCAACAGTGATACTTGGCCTATTAAAAACAGGGAGGGAGAAGAGAGGAAGTAAAAAAGTAGAATGGCCTCTGGGACAATAACACAACACTGGTACCATCCCTGGAGTCCAGCAGAGATGCACAACACATACAAGTGGGGAAAACCCTGAAGACTCAGATCTAATAATGTTGTACTTGGTTAATTGCCTTGCACATGTCCCACTCCTGCCTCTGCCTCCTCTTTGTGGCTCCCCAAAAGCTATTTTGTTTTTCTCCCCGCTTCCTTCTGTGATTCCCCCCATATACCCCAGTGTTTTGTTTTGCTGTTACACTGTATTTTCCCTTCCCTGTCTGTCCCTGCTCTTCCTCCGCTGTAGCCTCTCTCTGCCCCACCATGGACCCTGCCTCGGGCAGGTCGGTGGCTGTCTTGGCAGCTCACAGATCAGACAAACCAGGATCAGAGCCAGCACTTCATGTGTCTCGTTAGACTGGCAAACAGAGACTGGCTCGTCCTGGCCCGTGACCCACATTTTGCCCACAAGCTGCGACAAACAGGCCATGCAAGGTCGGCGTGGGTGGAGTGAAGTCAGTCTGCAAAGCTGATTTTCAAAATGTTGGCAATCATGCAAGATTGGGGAGGAGTATTTTTGCAAACATGAAGTAATAGTCCTTAGTATTTATGCAAATGTTTGCACCTTCTTGCACTAGCAGGGGTTGGCGTGCTCATGCTGGAGCTTCAGCAGAACCTCACATCCTCACAGAGTATTTCCCCTTCACTTCTTCCTCTTTCCACTGTGAGCTTAGAAGGACTGAGTACAGTTCTGTGGTTATGAGGTATTGTGTGACGGGGTGAGGTGGGAAGACACTGGCACTGATCCTGCCCAAACTAGTTGAGGTGGCAGGAGCAGAATAGTTGCATTGGCACTGTGCTCCGATATTTCCCACCTGAAGGAAACCATGACCAGAAGCAAGATATATTGGTCCCAGTTCTCCCAAGCTCTCCAGCAGTCCCTCTGCATCCAAAACACTGCCATTAATGTTAGAAGAGCTGGGTTTTGTTCAGCTGAATGTCACATTAACAACTTTATGGACCCCTACAGAACACAGATAATGTTTTTTAAAGAAAGTACAGATGAGTAATCCTTAATGTAAAAATGCAGTAAGTAAAGAAAATTATATCTCCTTTTTTTTTCCCCCTTATTTTAATTTAATTTAAATACATATATTCTCTAACAGAATATCCAGATTCACTGAGATTTTTTTTGAAGATGAAAGGGTGGAATAATGCCCTTGATTCTTGTGTGGGATATAGAGCTGCTATAAATCCTACTTCATTCTTTTGTATACCTATCTAGTCATTTAAACCGAAAGGTCTATATGCAAATACAGGCAGTTCGTTCTATAATGTTAAGTAATTATGGCAAACCAGTCTCTAGAGACACATTGTACAATCAATCTGAAAAGTTAGTTATGAAAAAACCCATTGAGACTCTCCAGTCTTTCCCCTCCAGATGGAGGGTTTCGTCCCCTGCAACACTGATCTGATATTACATTTGTCACTATTGACTTTCTGTGCCAAGACAATTCCACAGGGACGTGTGCTATTAAGCTTAGGGATGAAATTTTATCAGTCAGGAAACTATGTAGTGAAGTACTTTATCCATAACATTTTTATTTGTCTTAAGCATAAAAAGAAATGTGCTCACTGCCCCGCAGAATGCATGTTTATCAGCAGTGCCTTGTCCTGCCGCCACTGTGAAGCAGCACACAGAGCGTGATGACTGGCCGTAGCCTGACAACACAACAGGATGGGAAAGAGAAGGAAAGTGGCACTCACACCATGCTGTTACATGCTCAGACTGGGCTGTTCTGTTCAACCAGGGAATTGGTTTCCTCCATCTAACTCTAAGCTACATCAACATTTTAATAAAAGGAGAAGGGTTGGACTCAGGACAAGGGATTATTTTAGGATCTTAGTCTCAAAACTGTACCCTTAAAATTCCTGTGAAGTTGCCAACTCACCTGCAAACATCTGAATTGTTTCACCTGACTGTACATGCCTGGGTGCTGGCCCGGCTGCCTCAGTGTGCCTGATGGAGACCAACAGACATCACCAGTGGAGTCTCTTCCCACTTCTCTTGGGATAAAACTAATCCCTCCTGGAAGTGCATGTTCCTCTTCACTGGTTTTAGAAAGTTGTTGGCATGATTGGCTTAGACGTAGGCAACGTACTGAGTCTCTGAGTTGGGTGAGATGTTCCCCCGTATAATTGCGTGTTCCTCACAGGTGATTTTTTGTGCCTAGCAGCACATTTTGCTATGGTCTTGCTGTCCTGCCTTGGTGCCCTCAGGTTGCCCAACTTAATGTCTATCACATGTCCAGGCCCTGTAAGAAGCTGTAACCCACTGTGCTTCATCCCGTAGGTACTAGGCTCTCCATAAAATGTGACTGCTGAAGATTTCTCCAGTGCTATAAATCAGGATTGGGAATTCCACCAAATTTGAACCATGATGGTCACACACTTCTCCAGATTAATCTCACTTACCTTTGAGAAAGTCTCACCAGTACAGAGTAATGAAGAGAAATTGCAAATTTTTTTGGTGGTGTGATTAATTTTCTCCCAAGACAGACATCTGAAGGTGATCAGGCAAGTTGTCTATTTCACCCCGCTGACTGAGAAGGAAGCCTAAAGCTACACTGAGAATATCTGCATTTAGCAGTGTGTGAACCATAAAATGTATGCATATGTAACACGTGTGTTATACTGAAGAAATTCACAATGATTTTCTTTAGTTAATAATTCTTGATAAAATAAATGGAAGCTGGAGTTTTGTCAAATTTAACCTTATATTCTAGGCCTTTGGCTGATTTTATTTTAAAATGCATTGCTTAGTATATTCATGGAAAAATAATGGCCCAGCAAGTGATCAGTAGCATCTGTGACTAATTGCAAACAATCACAACATGAAATTATATTTTCAAGTCTTTAATTAGCTGGAGAACGAGTCTCTTGATTATTTCTGGTATGCTACTGTACTGCCTGACCTAGCAAAAAGAAGCCACAGTTTTCTTTCAAGGTCATTAGAACATTTATTCCTCTACTGATCCCACAAGCTGCAAAGCAAAGCAAGCTATCTGTTTTTCAGCCTATTTCTTGCCTTAAGAAACCTCTCTCTCCTGCCCAAGGAAAGTGGAAAATTGTATATGATACAATAACACTTCCTTACATGCATTGCAGATTGGGCCGCAAAGCTTTTATTGGGCTGTTACTTCTGCTTCTTGCTGCAAATCTTGAATTTACTTTCTATGAGCAAGGCATTAGTCACAATTACTGAACATTACAGACGGTATAATAGTGGCTTGCCATAGCTGGGAAACGTTTTATTGTGCTTCTTGTCCCAGCTGGTAATTCATCTAAAGCAGTGGCTGCAACCACAGAAGTGTTTAAAAAGCAAAATGAACCAGTAGCTTCAGCTTGAGGTAGGGATTGGGTTGCTGATGGCTGTGTCCACCTGACTTCTGCAGGTTATACCAGTGCAGGAGAGTTAGCCTTGGGGTCATCCTGCAACACAGCAGATCTTTGGACCTGCACTGAAGATGGTTGAGAAAAAGCGTGCAAGGTTGCATAATTTCAACATCTATCCTGAGATCAATGGACGTCATTGTGTCTGGCAGGTAGTATTACCACAGTCCTGGTCATCTCACAAAGTTTGCTCGACAACAGCCAGCAGCAGAGAGCACATCTGCACCAGGGGAAGTCCCCCAGAAGGCTCTGGCTGGTCTCTGAAGGGATGCAGGCCAGGCTTTCATCTCAGCTACAACGGGAGCTGCATCATCTCAAAACCAGCTCAGCAGCAACTTTCACTGAGACCTATTTCCCAAACTAGGGGAGAGAGAGCTGGACATCACCGTGCTATTTCTAAGCTGGGAGATTTGAAATGTTTCCAGTCTGCCAGGTCTTAGAGGTCCCTCCAATATAATCTGGCCCTTACCAGAGCAAACTTGGCATATTGCCTGACCAATCTGGTGGCCTTCTATAACGGGGTAACAGCATCGGTGGACAAGGGATGAGCAACGGATATCATCTACCTGGACTTGTGCAAAGCATTTGACACTGTCCCGCACGACATCCTTCTCTCTAAACTAGAGAGGCATGGGTTTGATGGATGGACCACTCGGTGGATAAGGAGTTGGCTGGATGGCCGCACTCAGAGAGCGGTGGTCAACAGCTCAATGTCCAAGTGGAGACGGGTCACCAGTGGTGTCCCTCAGGGGTCTGTGTTGGGCCCGGCCCTGTTCAACATCTTTGTCGGCGATATGGACAGTGGGACAGAGTGCACCCTCAGCAAGTTCGCCGATGACACCAAGCTATGTGG